>JANBXA010000737.1:14385000-14542500 GCA_030556225.1 Cricetiscus sungorus | reverse complement strand
TCCTCATCAATAGGGTCTTCTCTGAAGCCTTATGCAAATAGCAGGACCCAAAGCTGACACTTGGCCAAGTGTCTCAGAAACAGATTCTCACTAAGACTGGAACGGCAGCTGGAAACAAACTATGGATAGAATTTAGGTTCCACTCCTAATTGCTTTGTGTCTTTGGGCAGTTTTGCTAACTTCCTTGAATGGCAGGAAAGTTTCCCTTCATAAAATGGGACAAGTGCAGTTGCTGGTGAACTTTGCAGGTTAACTTGTTCGAGCTGTGTCACTCAGGAAAGGTGTTCACACTCAGATGCAAGAAGATAGCAGTAGTCTCCAATTATATGACACGTTTAGAAACGTTTTTTGTGTGGGTATTGTCCAAGAGCCGTGAAGACTTTGCGCCCTCATCCTATCTCAGTTATCTGTTTCACAGGTGAGGAAATAAACGTTCAAAGACTTGCAGGATGTCATGTGATCAGAAATAGGCCGAGCTCAGCCATATACATGAGTCATCTGTCCCTGACTCCCCTACACACTCGGAGACTAGAAAGGGTATGCCTTCAATCAAATGATGCAAACTGGCAGCCTTGAGGCTTAATCCAGCCACCAGATGGGTTCTGTTTAGCTGAGAACATCTTAAAATTTTGAAATTTTGGCTAACACTAAAAAACATGGAAATTACCTGTAAATATTTGGATTTACAGATTCTTTCATAAGCAGAAAGGTCTGGAATCTGCTTGTCCATGTGAATCCACCACCAACTAGGCCACTTTCCTAGAGAAAGTCAGTCACCTCATTTGAGGATAATCACAGTGCCTACCTCAGAGAATATTGGAGAATAGTATCAGGTAAAACATTCACCGAGCTCAGAACGGTGTCCAACCCAGAGGTGGATCTCATTCAGCATTATATGATGTGTGTGTGTGGGGGGGGGTGTTCATGTTATGATCACATTGTACATATCACATGCCTGCTCATGGAAGCCAAAGGTCAACCTCAGGAGTCTTTGATTGCTCTCTGTCTTACTTCTTTTAGATAGTGGCTCTGGCTGACTCAGAGCTCACTGATTATCTAAACCGGCAACCAGGAAGCCCCAGGGATCCGTCCCCCTGTCAGTTTCTCCAGATCTGGCACTAAAGATGCACACCCCCATGCCTGTTTTTGTTTTTGTTTTCATGGGTGCTGGGGATCCAAACTCTCGGTTGAGCAGCAGGCACGTGACCACGTGAGCCATTTCTAAATCCCCATATCTTATTTTTGTTCTACTTACCACTGTTTGCCAGGAAAACCGAGGCTGAGAATTTTCCAGGGAGCGGCAAACTGTACTTAGATGTGAAAAAATCCAAGATGGAAGTGTTGCTTTAGTCTGAAATGCAAATCCGAAGTTGGTTCTCACACAGGGAGCTCAGCCTAACCTGGCGTTAAGGTGTCAGCTTCTCCAGCCGAGGTTATGAGGAAACCGTTTGTCACGGCTCACATTTAAGGCATTTAAAGCAAACAGGACAAAACCTAACCTGAGTTGGCATGCTGCATGTCTTTGCTGGAAAGACAGGAAAGAAAACACCCAGGAGAGAAAAGAGGGAGCTGGGAAGGGCAAGTGCTTTGCTAGCTTGGCCGAAGGAAGAAACAGACCGACAGGAGGGAAGGAAGAGAAAGACCAGGCTGTTCCAAACGTCCGGGAAGGTGACTTCTGATGCTTTCAGAACATTTCAGAAGTGCTATACCCTCTGGTAGCAACTTACATTTTGCTTTGTTTTGTTTTCAAAAACTTCAAAGTTTCTGTAGGCATCATCCTCAATTACAATAAATGTCAGTAACATGCTTGAAGAAAATTTGTTTAGAGATGTGTGTAGGGCTGAAAATTGCACATTACATATGCCCCATGCATGATTTTCCACTAAATTTTTAACGATGCGAGGAGGTACATGGTTCCAGATAGATGAGTGAATCTGAATGTATATATCTGGTGCTTTGCACGTTGACATAAACACAGCTGCTTTTATACATTTGAGAACATTTGTGTTTATTTGAATGTGTGATGGGGAGGTCATCAAAATGAACACACTCGTTGTGTTTATTTGAATCTCACATCGCTCATAAGAATACATGCCGTGTTTGAACATACAGTCAAACACTAGCCTCTCTAAAAGGCAAATCAAACCCCAGAAGGCAATTCAATGTAAAACCCCATTAATGCTGCATTAATGACAACATTCCATTTACCAGAGAGCCAGGGAATTTAGAGTTAAAGGTTTTCAATGGCAATTTTATTTCTACTTGAGAAACATACAATTTCTTTCTATTACTTTATCATAGCACATACAATCTGTGTTTAGTAATACAAAGAAAAGAAAAGTTTAAATAAAACCAACCCTTGTTCTAAAGTATCAAAAATGTTGGCAAGATTGGAGTTTTTGTTGCTGCTGTTGTTTGCTTGCTTTGAGAAAGGCTCTCTCTGCATAGCTCTGACTGTCCTGAAACTCACTCTGTAGACCAGACAGACCTCGATAACTCACAGAGATCTGCCTGCCCCTGCCACCTGAGTGCTAGGATTAAAGATATGTGCCACAGTGCCCAGCAAGGAATGACACGTTACAGTTTTGGCTGCATGAACAGCACATTGCACTATGTTTGTAGAGGACTCAGTCAGTGTCTGAAGTCTGGATATCCCATTGATAGGACTTGTGTCTGTGATGTGGGTCATGGTAATGAGAATGGAAATGGTGTGAATGTGTATACTACTTCTACCATCATAGGGATGGTCTCTCTCCCTCCTCCTCCCTCTTACACACACATACACCAGTAGGTACCAATGGAGTCCTTGAACATATGCATGTATGTATACTTGCCTTAACCCTTGAGCAATGGCAAATGCCAAACCAAAACATACACTTTTACCAAATAAAGAAGAACAGCATTAAAACTCAACCCCAACTCTGGAGTGATGGCTCCTGCTCCATGTGTGTGAGGATGCTGAGACCCTGGAGTGATGGCCCCTGCTCCATGTGTGTGAGGATATCTGGGGACATGCTCTTTCCTCAACTGCTGCATGCAGTAACTGGGAGGGGGCTCAGGTTGTCAGGGCCCCAGGCATCTGCCATTAGAATCCTCAGCATTCCACTTACAGAGCTTCTTCCCTTTGGTTTTCTGTGGGGGAAAACATGACTAGTAAATAAATAGAACAGGGGGAACACAGAAGATAATAATGGGGTTTCTCTAGAAATTAAACAGTACATTCAAGTGCCTGAACAAGGAGGCCAAGTGTGTGTTTCTGTTTGCCTTGTGAGAGTTGACAAGTTCACTGCTGATGGTGGTTTAGCTAGAGAATCAGAATTCTATTGTACAGTATTAATTAATGCTGGGGGGGAGGGCACCAGGAGAAGGAGTGAGCCTGTGTTTCCAAGAGTCAGAGAGAATTAGGGTTTGGCCAATAAGAAAGACTTCAAAATGTGGGAGATGTTCAAGACGTAGAAAAAAATCTTTAAAGGCCTGTGTTGTTGGGTCACACAACAAGCTTAGCAAACTGTTTCCCCAAGGTTCCCATCACAACGTTCAAAAGTGCTTAGCTAATTAAGGACGGGAAGCCATGTCTCAGCCCTCTTCTTTCTCTAGGCGTGTACAGCTTTTCCTTTCTACCAAGATATGCTTTTATCCACCTAAAATATTACCACTATATTTCAGAGTGTTTCCCTATTCATTTTAACACTTCTTAAAACATGTTTCAGAGATGACAAATGGAAATGAGGAGAGGGAAGTCGCATTTTAAATCAAGCAATTTTCTGAGTTTTGAGTAGAAAATGAAAAAGGCTACCACAAATCTCCCCTTTGATGAAACCCCAAATCTAGACAGGATCCGACGCCACATAGACAAAAGGATTTTTTCCCCTGACTTGGGAGTGATATCTTGTTACACTAATGGCTCTTAACAGCTATCGTAGGACCATTCATTTACAGTCTTTTTGCGGTGTGCGAGACTCTGCCATTTAAAACCTCGCCTCACCCAATCAGAAACAGCCTTCTAAACAAGGGCCAAGATAAGAAAAACTAGAGCTGATTTAAGTGAAACAGGAAGTTAAAATGCTACTTCCTGTTAAAATGCTACCTGTTGGGAAGGATCTCATTTTCACTTTAAAAAATATAACGGGTGTTCAGTGGGAAGCTCCCTTCCGGCTTCAAGCTCCCTCATTCCAAACCCCACCCCTTCTCAGAAAGCCCTCCAAGAGGCAGCTCCTCCCTCGGAGATGTTCAAGACCACACTCATACGGTATTTAAGACCCGGTATCTAGACCTGCCCTGTGATTTCTCTCCTGCTTTCTTTCCCTGAGAATCACCAGGGAGTTGCTTTGCTTATTAAACCTGGTCTTATTAATTCGGTTTGATTTGGATTACTGTGTCAGTGGAGAGACTTAATATCGGGTTATAGAAACCTTTCATTGGGCGTAATGAGATAGCTCATTGGGCATGAGTGCTTGCTCTGCCCAAATCCAAAACTCCCGCCCCCGCCCCCTCCCCAAAAAATGCTGGGCATGCAGGTGCTTGTCTGTAACCCCAGAGAAAGGAGACAGAGACAGGCAGATTCCCGAGAGCTCTCAGGCCACCCAGCGCCTAGCCAAAACGGTGAGTTTTGAATTCAGGGAGATTCTCTTGTATTTTTGGTTGTGAGCCTAGCCTTTAACGGCTGAGCCATCTCTCCAGCCCTCAGAGAGACTTTCTCAAGACAATGAAGTGCAAAGGGATGGCGTTTACATGTGTGTCCAGGGGTACACACACTCAGTGCACAGGCTGTATAAATGCAATATATACACTCTCAGTTTTACTTTGGAAAATATAGTATGTGGCAAAGTGCTTGCTGCATCAGGATGAGGATATTTGCTCAGATCCCTTGCAGGCATGTCAAAACAGAGAGAGAAGGAGATGGGGTGCATAGCAGTACTGGGTGTAAGGGAGACAGCCATACTCCTGGAGCTCATTGGCCAACTAGTCTAGCCAATCAGGGAGCTCCAGGTTTAGTGAGAGATCCTGTCTCAAAAACATATAAGATGGAGAGCTATTGAGGAACACAACCTCAGAACCTCCCCACCCCATGCAAACACAATAAGTAAAAACAAATAAACACATAGTGTCTGAAGACACATGTGTATGCATATACATATATTGCATGTATGCATATAAAAAGCTTTGCTACCATCAAAGTTGTCAGTGATGATCCTTTCTCTTTAGCTATACTTAATGCTTTAAATACAATGAGACATCAATTACATTTAGAATATAAAATATTTTTCAATTATTACATGTTTTTACTTGTATGTGTGTCTGTCTACTTGTGTATACATGCTGAGGGTGAGCTTGTGCCACAGTCCTGCTGTGGAAGTTGGACAACAGTTCCCTCCTACCATGTGGGTTCCAGGAATGAAACCCAGGTCATCAGGCTTGACAGCAACACCTTTATCTGATAAGCTCTTGAGAGATCCCCCTTTTCCTGTTGTTTTTTAAGGAGGTTTTCAAAAGTAGAGACATGATCCAATCAGTCTCATTCCTGACAATGACTAGCTGTGGGTGACCCGAGAGTCCCTCAGCAGCACTGAGCCACACTACCTGGAAATCAGTGTCATTCCCATTCTAACTTCAGGGAGAAAACAAGTGCGGAGGAAGCCCCCAGCCTCTTGGAACTGAATGAGGAGGATGTGTGGGCACTGGGTCCTTCCATAACCGCGTAGTACTTCTATGTAGAGATCTGGATGACATACGATTGTGTGCCAGTTGTATCCACTTTCCCCAGAGCCAGTAAGAGAGAGGTTAGGGTTAGCCTCCTTGGTAGTGACAAAACAGCAATTCAGAGGCAGAGGCAGGCAATGAGTCCACTGTCGAGGTGTCCAGCTGGAATGTGACCAACCTAGACTTGACTAAATCTGGATTCCAGGCCTAAGTGAGATGAGATGACCGAGGGCAAGCCATCTAGCACATTCCACAGGTGTTAGAGGGTCATGATGGCACCTACCCGTTACCCTTCTCAGGAGCCACAGTAACAGAACTGAACTCACCTTAGCCACTTACAAATGGTGCGGCCATTCCTGTTTTCAGCATCATGTGTGTAACGTGTTAAATGAGGACATAGCATGTCTTGTTTGAGAATTAAAGAAACTAATACAAAAATGAACATTCAAAGTACTTCCTGGTTCCTGCTAAGTATTACATAAAAGGTTTTCTGTTTGACTGATCCTAAATAAAAGAAAGTTATTCAAAAACGAAAATGTTCTTAAGTGATTACTACAGACTATGTTCCATTGAAACCTTTTAGGATGAGCCATGCCCTCTCTTAAAAAGGAGACCAAATAAATTATTTAAAAGGTATTAAAGACATGTAACATTTTATTTAAAAGGTATGTAACAGTTCTGGATGTGGGCTCTTTGAATTAATCAGGGTTCAAATAACTTTAAATGGAAAAGTCTTTCTCTCTTAGTGAAACGATATAGTTTAATATGTCTGCCCAAACGCCTCCCAAGCCACTTTAGGTGTGCTGACCTACCAATAGAAGAAGCTGATAAACGGTTCCTGATATAGAAAGGACATGTGGATTGTTTCAAAGGCTCTGATAGAGAACTGTATTCATCTGGTTGTAGGGCACAGGGCAGATCACAGTCATTGGGGTAAAATCTTGCTGTCTAGCAGTGTGGCCAAGGCATGGCAAATGTGTGGCAGGCTAATTCACTCCTTCTCCAACTTCCTAAATGTTTCCACTGCTTCAAGTAGGTTTCAAGGACCAAACCTAAGACCTAGGATAGGTGAGTCACCTCCTTGGTGGGCATGGGAAACAAGACTATTGTCTGTGTAGTTCCTCGGAGCTCCTGTCTAACAACAAACTCCTAAGCTTGAGAATCAGAGCTGAGGTTCTGAATACAAGGAGGGGGGAAACTTTTCAGACCTAAGTAGCCAGAGCCTCCTGGGAATCTGATGGGTTAGAAAGGCTCTGCTGTCTGTGGAGAATCAGTGAGGTATCCCAGGCTTCCTCGCTTTGGGCTTAGAGGCCAGAGTTCTAGTTAATAAGAAGATGCAATGCCCATGTCACAACTTTTGTTCTATAATTCTCCTTGGGGTCATGTTGGATGGATGCTCAGGAGGAACTCCAGGATACCTGTGTGTTACGTGCAGGTTCTTCCCGCCTGCTGTCTGGTCCCACTCTTTGTTCCTCCCCACCGGCTGCCCAGTCCCGCCACCACGTGAGCCCCAAATAACACTCAGAGACTCTGTATTTGATACAATCCTGTTAGCCAGTTACTATTATTGTTTATGGGCTAGCTCTGTCTTCATGATTAACCCATTTCTACTTATCTAAGTATTTCCACGTGGTCATCTTATCGGAGTACGGCGGGCCGGCATCTTGCTTCCTCCAGGCTCTACATGCTGACTCCTCCTAACTACTTCCTCTTTCCTCCTTGTCTCCTAGCCCCGCCTATCTTACTTTCCCATTGGCCACAGTGCTTTATTAATTAACCAGTATGAGAAACATATTTACAGAATACCATCTCCCATCACCTGTGCCCCTGAATTTATGTTTATAATGTACCATGCCTCTCTCCCTCCCGTGCTGAACAATAACTTTAAACTTTCTCAGTGTGTAGCCACAGGCTTGTCTCCAATTCTGGGAAGATGGTGGATACCTGGGCACAGATAGTGTCTTAGTTAGGGTTTTTTGTTGCTGTGAAGAGACACCATGACCACGGCAACTCCTAGAAAGGAGACATTTAATTGGGGTGGCTTGTTTACAGTTTCCTTATCATCATGGCAGTATGCAGGCAGGCATGGTGCTGGAGCAGAGAATGCCACATCTTGACTGAGAGGCAACAGGAAGTCAACTGACTGTCACACTGAGTGGAGCTTGAGGGAAAGACCTGTGTTCTGTACTTGCCGTTCAGATCTTTTGGCTGTATCCAAAGTTGCTGAAGAGTAGCTTTCTGCACCACAGGGGTGAGACCGCTGCTCCAACCTGCTCATCTGAATGTCTAAGCCAATGAAAGGCAGAGACAAAGGCATGGTGCATGGTCCACATTTTCACAGAAACCTGTCTCCAGTATAGATAAACAAAGCACCTCAAACTCTTACTCCCCAATTTACCAACAGGGGTGGGGGTGGGGGAGACTACTCAAAACAAACCAAAACCCAGATTCTCTCACACCACCTGCCCAATGTATGCCCCCCCCCAGCCTTTTGTTACATGACTGGCAGACTTGAGCATCAGGAGAAACTGCATCTGAAAGTTTGAAAATCTAATTTGTGTTACTATTGTTAGACAATAGAGACTTCTAGCCACTGAGTTGGAACCTGTTAATAGGGCAGCATTAAGGAAACACTGGCACATTTGAAATCCATTTCTAGGGGGAGTGAGAGCACCATCAGGGACTGTCTCAGAGGGTCACTGAAGCCACCACCATCAGAAAACAGAGCGTTCCACACAACCACTTTAAGCGCCCTGCCTCCTTTCTTTTAGGTATGTAACAGAAGATTATATAAGGTCCAATAATTCAATTAATTAAGAGTAAAATGAAGATGGTGACTTCATATTTCTTTGGTCAGTAAAAACTTCTAGCATTCTCATAACCCCCTTTATTCTCTCTTTGTGAATTCTAATAGAAAAATCCTTTTAAAATGGTACTTTGTTAGCAGGGGATGTGCGGGCAACGCCACAGTATCTTCCCACAGATCACTGCTCACATCATTCAGATGTTGAAATTTTTAAATGAAATCAATACTGGCCTATTCATGTCAACAGCACTATCCCTGGCAATGTAAAAATACAGAGAGAAATTGCAACCTAAGCGACTTA
Source organism: Cricetiscus sungorus (assembly GCA_030556225.1). Lineage (NCBI taxonomy): Eukaryota > Metazoa > Chordata > Mammalia > Rodentia > Cricetidae > Cricetiscus > Cricetiscus sungorus. The sequence goes on along the minus strand of JANBXA010000737.1, from coordinate 14,533,693 downwards.
CCCCACGCTCTTTTCATTTCAGGTCGTCAATTAAATTATTTCTATAATATTGTATCCAGCCACAGAATGTTACGCAATATCCTCGCGCATTACTCCCGCTACACAGGATCCCTGTAAAATGAATGAGGGCTGGAGAGAGAGCCTGAGAGATGGAGCAGAGATGGAAGGCATTTGTACACAATAATAAGCCTAGCCACTCAACCTGCCAAAGTTGCTCTTCGGTGATGCCTTTGTTATCCCTTAAGAAACAGCAACATCTTCATCCTTATGGCTCCAGAGTATTCCAAGAAGGACCAATCTGAGAGGTTTCTTGTACCAGCCCACCTCCCAGCTTTGAGGAAACTTGAGAGTTTGGGGTGGGTGGACTGTGCCAAGGGGTTCTGCTTTCAGAGAAGCTGTTTGTGTCTCTCGCCTGGGATTCAGTAGCAGCTGTTGGGACAGGAAGCCCATTCTCAGACAAGTCCCTGGTCTGCATTGATGACACTCCAGGAGGTTCTGCAGTCCAATTGCCCCTGGCATTAAGCAGAGGCACCCAGTCGGCTGGGCTGGGCCCAGCCCAAATCAGTGATCCAGCATGAAGCAACTCGGCAGGAGAATAAACTGATTGGATCAATAATTTCAATCACTGCCTATCCCCTGATAGGAACCAGGGAAGATGGGAAAGATGGGGGAGGGGAACACCCATAGGCAGAGAGACTGGGGCTAAGCCCAGTCTGAGAGCAAACAAAGACGTAGCATGCTAAGGAGATGAGTGTGCAGGGAGAGAAAAATAGTTCAAGTTCACTAAGGGCCCAGAAATTGTCCTCACCCAGAAGTAACGTGCAATTCATCTGCCATCTTACAGACCCCTCTTCCTTCAGCCACAAGACTTGAGGATGGTGATTACAGTTGGCTGAGAAATGGCTCACAAAGCCTGCTGTTCCCCAGGTCCCTGAGCAGGTGCCCACTGGCCACAAACCGTGAAGTCCAGGCTGGAAACTCCCCATGACACTTCCTCAACTCTGTGGTCAGACCTATGCACCTGTATCAAGACACCTAGCTATATCATTTAGGTTTATTAACCTCGAATTAAGGAGGGTTGAATCAAATTGCATCTTGAATTAGATTTTTCCAGAATAATCTTGTGAAGTTGTATAGAACAGCATCATAGCCTGCCCCCAGCATGGCTGTTCCTATTAGTTTGGTACTTTCTTCAGTAGAGTCTGGGCAGAGATTCCTGGAATAGCTGGAGTGGTCTCACTTCCTAAGAGTGACAGTCTATGACCTGAATAAGGGGGAGCTCATGGACCCCAGACGAGAACTGGGAATCCAGCATAGGACCAACCCAGATACCCTGAACATGGGTCTTGGTTAGAAGGCCTGAGCAGTCTATAGGAACTCTGACAGTGGAACCAGGGTGTATTCTTAGTGCACGAATGGACTTTGGGAGCACATTCCCCATGAAGGGATACTCCATTAACATAGAGACATGGGGAGGGCCTAGGCCCTACCCCAAATGATTTGACATATTTTGATGATCCCTCATGGAAGGCCTCACCCTCCCTGGGAAGTGGATGGGAGATGGGATGGGAGAGGAAACTGGGATTGACATGTAAAGTAAGAAGATGCATAAGATAAGAAAAATATTAAATGATAATAATAAAAAAACAAAAAAGAAAAAGAGTGTCTGTCTAGTGGGATCCTCAAGAGGCATCATTATTTACAGTCCCGTATTATGATGTGGAAAGTGAGTCCCAGAGAGCAGCTGCACAGGGCCACTGAGCTAGCTCCTAGCACAATCAGGATGAAAATCTGAATACATGGCCCCAGATCAGATTTTTCACAAAGCATTCTGTTCCTCACCTTGTCTGCACTTAACGGACGGATGAAGGGATGCTGGCATCTTCAGTCACCTACCAAGCATCCAGCAGGTGCCTCGGCCATGACAAAGAAGCACAGGACCCTCAGGGTATCCCTGGTTACACCCATCGTCTCTATCTCATTCTCTCATGTCCTTCATCTCTTTGCCAATGTAGCTATCACCCCAGCCACCTCCCAACACTTATCTAGCTCCAAAGTCAAAGATGTTAAACTCTAGGCCCGGATCTTGTCAGGCCTTTTCCTTTATGGAATTGCCCCGTTGTAGGAATGTCACATGGGCTTGAAATCACTAACACGGTCTTTGATGGTGTAGCCCATTCATCTAGAACACTCTGTAAGCCTGCGCTCTTAATCCAAAATTGTAGGTCAGAATTTCTGAGTTTTAGATCATGTGATGGGAGATGTCATTCTATAAATATGTTTCTCTTATTGGTTAATGAATAAAGTCCTGTTGGCCAATAGGAAAGTAAGATAGGTGGGACTTGGAGACAAGGAGAATTCAAGTGGGGGGGGGTAGGAAGAGAGTCAACATGTAGGACCAAGAGAAGAGGTTCCGATTCTCTCTCCGGTAAGATGAGACCACGTGGAAATACTTGATAGATAGAAATGGGTTAATATTTAAGACAGAGCTAGCCAATAAGAAACGCTAGTAACAGGCCAAAAGCTTTATATCTAATACAGTGTCTCTGTGTGTTATTTGGGGCTGGTGGGGCTGTGGGACCAGGCTGGTGGGAAAACATGCTCCTAACAATCATGTCATCCAAAGGAGACTTGGAAGAGAAGCAAGTCTCCATCTACCATCTTCCCAGTGAATGACAGAAAGTCATCTGCAAGGTTATGAAAAATCATCATAATCTGATGGTTTATAAACAATAGAAATTAGTCCTCATGGTCATAGAGGCATCAGTGTTCAAGGTCAAGGCAGTTGTAGCTGGGTCCTCCCACAGAAGAATAAAGGAGGCAGCGCTCTGGCGTCTACTTTATAAAAGCACTGACCAATGCCTAAGAGCCCTGCCTTCATGACCTAACCATCTGCCAAAGGACCCACCTTCTGACATCACTTTGAGGGGTTGGGTTTCCGTGTGTTCATTTTGGAGAGACGCTATCTTCTAGGTCACAGCAGAGGGGTACTACAGTCACTCACAGGACCCAGCCTCACCTAGAGGCTTCTTAAGACATGCTGCAATGAACCGAATCTCACTGAGGAAAGGAAGTGTCGGTGAGAAAGATCTCTGAGGGTTTGAAGAGTAGCAGCAGACAGGCTGGTGTGGCTCTAAAGTGGGAGTACCTCCAGCTCTCCTGGGAGACCTTGGAGCATATACAGTGTACGTTTCCAAAGCCGAGCCAGCAATACTAATGCATTGCTTTCCAACTCAATTCATTAAAAGACTTTAAGAACTCGAATGCCCAAGGCCCTGGGCTTGTATCTGGAGATGTGGAGATGAGATATAGTATTTTACCCTAAGAAACTCAGAACCCTGTGGGGTGACAGACATACCCAGAAGTGACCACGGCACAAAGAAAGCGGTGATTAAGGCTGGATAGAGACATGTTCACAGAAGAGTTTGTAGGCTCCTAGGGGCAGCTGATCAAACTGTCTACAGAAGAGGTTTACAGACAGGGGGACCTTAGTTGGGCTTTGAGACTGAGATGTAAAGGTGCCTACACTCTCAGCATGTTTCCTGTAACTGCTTTGACATGCATGCTGCCAGAAAATCATCCCTAGCATCCCGAAGAGGGAATGTGCTCCAGTGTGTAGACAGTGACGCTAAGGAACATCACAGCCAGGAACCAAGCCGGTCTGCACCCAGAGCCCTTTCTACAGGCCAAGAGGCTGGAGAGGGTAAATTGAGCTCACAGGAAATAAACAGGCTTTGTTTGCACAGATCGGAGGGTTAGGGTGATGCAGGGAGATGGGGAGACATGGAGAGCATGGAGTGGTGTGTGGTGGAGCTGTGAATAGGAACTTTGCAGTCCACCACATGGGCACATGCCTGGTTCAGCCACTCACAGACCATAGAACCTTCAGTAAGCTGTGCGACCTCTCTGTGCTTCTGGTTTCTCACCTATAAAAGGGAGATGATGAACGGCAACCCCCTCGCAGACTTGTTAAGAGAATTAATGAGCTAAATAAATAGTAATAAATATATACTAGTGGAGGACAGAGCTGGGAGAGCAGTAAATACTCTGTGTGTTTGTAATTATCTTTGAGAGGGGCAGAGGCAACTCTGACTCGGAATGTGTGTTTTGGAGCCCAACAACCTGGCTGAAGCCATGTGGGAGCTGTACGACCTTGTTTAGTTACATCACAATCCACGCCTCAGTTTCTGTACCTGTCAAACAGGAAGTACAGTGGTCACCCTACTGGATTACTATAGACCTCACAAGACCCTGTTTCCAGAGACAGGAAGTCTGGCTCAGGTATGGAGTGATTTTGGAAAGACCATTCTGCCCTGCTTCTGCTCTACGGGCTAGCTGGTTACAGCCTAAAAGTTTCTTAGCAATCATTTGTGCGAAGGTCCTCATGGGAAATTCAATAAAAAGTTCAGCAAAGAACTGTAAATTCTTAATTGTAGGGGATTAATAAGGCTTTATTATGGCAAATTTACCTCACACATGATTTAATAGGTCAAAACTACATTTTGTAATTAAAAACCTAAGAAATCATGCACGCTGAGGCTTATAACACACAGATTTAGTCTGGAATAACTAACTCAGGAAGCCATAAAAAACAAGGCAGTGTATATAAATCATGGCTCGGAGGAGGCATGGTTTTGAGAGGCAGGTAGATCTACTCGAGGTCTATGCCAGGTCCCTCAGTATAGCTTCATATCCTTTACCATCTGAACTGCTCAGCCAGCCTGAATTTATAGACAATGGATTCAAGATGAAAGAAAAACAGAGGGTAATGTAGTGGCCTTGCCAGTGCTCACACACACACACACACACACACACACACACCCCGGTTTTCAGTTTGTTGTCCTGCCTCTTGCATCCCCACAGTTCCTTGAGCAAAGCCTTCCAACTACATGCTAACCTCATGTTTCTCTTTGAACTGACAGCTCTGGCATTCATTTCTAGTTGAGCCAGAGGTCATTTTAGCCTAAATGGAAAGTCAAAGTCAATACTGTGGTAAAGTTCTAGAAGGTTCTCAAGGTAACACTGAATGTGTTTCCAACAAAAGATGACATTGTATGATGGTTCTACAGATAGACAAACAGACGGAACTAAGACAAACCCTTTGAGAATTTCATAGTTCACATGCAGAAGTTTATTATTTTGCAAAATTAAAAAAATATATCCTAGCTCTTTGAGTTATTGTGAGAGTTGTATGACAATGTAAAGCATTGTGTTTGACACAGTCAGCACAATGTATTCCCGGTGATTGTTTCTCTTGAGGTGGGGAGGGAGATAGTGGGGGGAGGGTTCATGAGTTTCCATTCTTTGCATTGTCCTGAATCACAGTGGTATTTTCTCTCCCGAGGGGAATGTACCTTTCTCAGTTGAGAGACAAAGAAAGCAATAATTTTAAAATTCTATAAATCACCAAATGAATTTTTATCCTTGGCATAAAGGTTGAACTTTTACATAATGTTTACCCAACATTCCAAGGAAAAACAAATTAGAAAAGTTTGGTTTGAAGTTACCTTTGGAAAGAAAACCAAAGCAAAGGGTTAATGGACTTGAACACTTCTCTGGGAAGACATGTAATAAGTTGACTTGACTCTCGCATTGTTTTAAATCACATTTAGAAGTATATTTGTGTGTGTGTTTGCATATATATATATATATATGTACATGCATACATACATATATACATACATGTGCTTTGAAACCAAAGAACCCCTAGTTCTTTATTTACACAAAAGTTGATATGTGACCAGCAGAGAAATCCCTCTAGCTACAACTGCTTGAGGTCAGGGACAAAGTCTCCTTGAGACTTATGAATTTGCAGCTCTGGGGACAGCCAGGCCTGATCCTAAAGGGATAAGTGAGTCTGCATTTGTCTTACAAGACTTCCAGCTGAGCTGTCATCTAGTGTCATTCTGTAGGCCAGGCTACCCATCCCCCTTCACCAGTGTCCCCTGCTGCCTGGCCAGTCCCCAGGCAGACACACTGACTGGAATCAGACTCTGTGGTCTCTCACCTTTTCATCTTTCCTGAGCTGAGACCCTGACTGCCCAGGGAAGGGCCACTGTCTTGCTGCTTGTCCCATGCCTTGTTTCTTCTTCACCTTCAGCCTGGTGGCCTGGCAGCCTGAAGCAAGATGTCCAGCCACAATTAACCCTTAGAGTTCCCATTTCCATTTCAGATAGATTTTATCTTTGGAGCATTCTGCGAGTTGCTTGTTTGAGCCTGGCAACATGATTCCAGACTCAGCCTCACTTTTGGGATCTATCAGCCAGGGCTTAATCAAATCAGGTTAACCAATAAGGTGGACAAAGACAGTTAAAACTTGTCAGCAGGAGGGGCAGGGGACACCAAGGATTTGGAGACTGAGCCTAGATTCCTCTAGCAGTGTCCTTGCTAAATCCTAACCTTGTCCATTTTCCTCATGAAGAATGGGGAAGTGTTTCAAAACAAGCATGGGAAGGGAAGTGTCATCATTGCAATCACCTATGCGATGTTGGAACCACCTACGCGATGGTCTGCGTGCTTGGAACATTTCTATTTTAAATGCAGGCGTGAGTCCCACAGAGGTGCCTCTTCCAGAGGTGACACGCAGTCTTCAGTCCCACCACACCTCCCACCCTATCTGAGAACACAGCCCCATCCTGGCCTTGAACACTCATTTGGGGCTGGTCTGCAATCTGGCCACTCTTTGGCATTGCTGTAATTATGTCGGTCAAGGCCTGTGTTCTTGACAAAGAAAACATTCCTCTTACTCAACCTGAGTAAGCCTTAATGAGTCCTTGTATCTTGTGATAAATTTCATAATTATTCAGCCCCTACCACTAACACTGAAATTCATCAGTCAAAGCAAATTAGCCGAGATTCATTAGAATAAGACATCTAGTAGGCACATGTACTTTATTAGCCTCTTACACCAATAGTTTTAATTAGGTACATATTTCACAGCTCTCCAGCTACTCCAGTGAAGGGCTGCCTTTATCTCTTTTATTTACAGTAACAAGCTATCAAACACACACCACCATAATTAAACTTGGATATAAAAAAAAAACTTGTTTTATTAATGGCAGTCTATTCTAGCCTTGAATTTCTGAAACCTGCACTAGACAGATATTTTTATTAATTAAATAAATACTATTCAATTAAACTGAAAAGATGGGGTGATGCACTCGAGGGGGTGGTGAGCTTGATGTAAGAGTGAGAGTTTCTTCTTCCTTCCTCGCTGATGATTTCCTCTATCTCACCTTCAACAGGGGGGGGAAAAAAATCTCTTCATCAGATATTTTAGTGATGAGAAAAGTGATTAAAATCCAGAACATTTTTAAATTATTAATAAGGAATTTAAATGATGTTATAAAAAGGGAAATACGGGAGAAAATGTTACACATTCATGGAATTTTGGCTCATGCATAATAAACAGTTAAAACACTACTTGTGCTACCCAAAAGAAAGAAGCCAGGCTGACATGCTACTTGGGTAGGAGCGTCAATAAACGACAAAGGACGCCATCTGCTGGCTCTTCACTTGTATGTGTGATTCAGAGCCTCGAATAGCTGCCAGTTTGTAGGTTGTTTAAAATTAAAAAAAAAAAAAGTGGCAATAATAACTTAATAACTGTACCTAGTGACGCTTACATCTACTTAGACAAGATAGACTGTAAGAAAGAGGATGCTTTTGCATAATTATCCAGTCCCATTCAAAGGCTTCACGGAGAGGAGGTGATTGGCTTTTTCTGTTTGATGCACTGAAAATTGAGCCTTTTTGGAAGCAGATGCACCCAGAAGGTCACAGCCAGGCCCTTGAAAGGCTTGTGGCTTGAGAGTCAAACTGCAAATCACACACCAAGCAAGGTATTGATGACATCTAGCGCCCATCGACCCCAAGTTCCTGGTTTGTTGCACCACGGTGAAGCACAGAATTCTGGGACGCTTCCGCCTCCTTTCTCCTGCAGATTTGCGGCATCATGGCGGTCGTTCCTCAAGTCCTGCTCCGTAATGCCAGCCTTATTGTGCTTTCCTTGTCTGACCTTTGGTGTCCATTTCTCTGGTGCATGAACATGAAATTCCTCATGTTTAAGGCCCTCTCAGGGGCTGAAGGGAAGTTAATCAAACATCACCTTAACAAAAATGATCTATATGGGTTAATTAAACCAGTCCAAATGATATGTGTACTGGCCTTTGAATGGTGTCTCTTAAAATTCAGATCCTGTGTTGATTTTTAACATCTGTAAAGGGTCTCCGTCCCTAACCCTAGTCAGCCTGTTTTTCTCAGACTTTCAAGACATATAACCTTTCTAGACTCCATAATAAAGGGCCCTTCTTCTTGGCCGTATTTGGGGTATAAAATGGGAAACTAGATAGTTTTAAGGATTTCTTTAATATATATTTCTCGCTTGTTTGTTTTGATTTTTGAGACAGGGTCTCACTACATAGTTCTAGCTGTTCTGGAACTCACTATAAAGACCAGGTTGCTTTTAAATTCATGGGACTCTACCTGCCTCTGCTTCCCAAGTACTAGGATTAAAGGCATGCACCACCACAACTACAACTGGCTAAAGTTACATTTCTTATAAATACCAAATACCAGATACTTTCTGAGTTTATGTCAAAATAAATTTGTATTTTATAGGTTATCAGCTAGAGACAATTGGGAATAAAACGCTATTTACAAAGGTTTAGTAAACTTATATGCTTCCACCCTTTCTACGAGGTAAGCCTCAGAAAGCTGTTCCGATGGCGCTGCTGTGAGAGAGCTTGCTCCTACCACAACTACCAGATTACTCAATGTGCTTCCCACACTGTGCGGGGGACGTGTGTGGTGATTTTCCCTCCAGTTTGCCTTGTCCAGGACGTATATTGCCATGAAACTAGCAAGCCCCAGAGCTGAGGAGACAGAGAGCGATGAAAGTATTGGCAATATATGTGTGAGGACTGTAGTTTGGGTCCTCAGAAACCCACACGAATGTAGTGAGATATTCACCTTGTTCGCACCTGTGGCATAGACCACGCCCATCAGGGGTGGAGACAGTGCTGGACTTGACCTGGGGGACTAAGGCTGAGTAAGGGGTGCAGGGAGCTCTTCTTGTTGGCAGCACGGGGACAGGAGGACATCTGGAGGCATCCTTGGGACCAGGAACCTGCTGGTGTTCATCTATGTTGTGAGTTATTTCTCCCTGAATAAACATCTAGTCAGCCTATTTGTTTCTCCTGATCCGTATTAAACATCAATACACGAATGACTGCTGTGATTCTAGACTTGGGTGGGGACAGGGACTCCCTGGACCGTGGTGACTAGTAAGGCCAGCTGTACCTGTGAACTCTGGGTTTGATGGGGATACTGCCTCGGTGAGCAGGGTAGAAGAGCAATTAAGAATGATTCCCAACAACAACCCAGGGGCTCTGCATGTTCTTACAAATGCATGTGTATACGTGCACACACATGTGCGCGCACACACATGCACACGCACTTGCAAACACATGCACACACATGCACACACACAAGAAAAATAGAAAAAGAAAATAGCAATCTCCATGAAAACCTGTCTGTTCAAAAGATTCGTTCTCCCTTGAAATCTCCCGCCCCCCATCATGAGCAAAGCTCCTTTCCACTCTACAGTGTCCCTACAAGGGCTCTGCCTTCCTGAATAGCCTCCAGGCTTAAATAGGATTCTACTTCAAAGGTCACAGGTTGCCCATAATGAGGCATCACTGGTTCAGTTTGCAATGGTTAGGTATTGGCTCCTCCCTGTGTAATGAGGGATCCCTCAGCCCTGGGAGCTAGAGACTAGTGCCTCTTCCTTCTATCGGCATGGATGGTCCCAAGCCCTCTTCTCTGAATGCTTCTTCATGCTTACGCCTCATCCCATCTTTTATATCAATTGTTATAGAAACAAAAAGGAAACATTGAGTGCTGTTCAGCAAGTAGGTGTGGTGGTACACACCTACAATCCCAGCACTTAGGAGATGAAGGCAGAAGGATCAGGAGTTCAAAGCCAGTCTGGGCTACATAATGAATTCAAAGCCAGATGAGGCTTAATGATTCCAGATACTTGAAGGTCACCTTCTTCTCTTCAGCCTCAAAACAATAGCGAGAAATCATCAGTGGCCAGCACTGACAGGATGAGCATGGCAAGAAAGAGACTGGCCTGCACTGAACATCTTTGTGTGACAGGCTCTGGACTTTGGGTTTCATTAATACCTCCCTGACACCCCACAACAATCCCATAGCAATGAGATACTATCTGCGTTGCATAGATTGAGCGGGAAAGTCTTAACTTGTACAACATCACACTAGCACCATGGGCAGAGGTGGCAGCTTCTGTAAAGCTCTTACTCTTGTCAAGGTAGCACACAGAGCCCCTCTTCCAAAGCTCACAAGAACCACGTCAATCACAGAACGTCTGGCCTAGACGTCCAGAGGCGCCATGCACAGCCCACATGCTCAGCTGCTCCACCGCCCCTGCATGGCTGCACACATTCTCTGGCAACATTTGGCCTGCTTCTCTTTTACACTTTCCCAGAGTTCCAAGCTCAGGCCCCACCCCTCTACACTGCACACCCTCCCTGGGATGTCTAACCTACCTGGCTGCTCTGAACAGCAAGGAGGCCCTCTCAGACCCACGGCTCTGGCCTTTCACACGAGCAAATTCACCGGCTCTGTTTCTGATGTGCCTATTTGCTCTTGCACAAGCACATCAATTCAACGTGCCCAGAATGGCCCATCTCACCACTACACAATATGCCTCCCTGCATATTGCTTATTTATTCAACAACACCACCATCCTTATACCACAGGTCATAGAGATGGTGATCTCCCACTGAACCCCCATCACAGTCAGCCACCCAATTGTGAACACCCTACTTGTAGGAAGAAACAGATCCCATGCCCTTCTCTGTCCTTTCTGGCACAGTCTCTTCTCCCTCTGCTTGTTGTAGTAGAGTCCTAATTAGATCTCCGCCTTTAGTCTTACTGTCTCACATCTCCCTCATCTTCCTTTCACAGACTCATCAAAGAAATGATCTTAAAATGTAAATCTTTCTCCATCTATCCAAGTGTTTCAGGGCAACAATTACTGCTGTGAGAAACTAGTGCCAAACTGACTTAAGCAAAAGAGAAAATGTATTTGTTTTCAAAACCTGAAATAAAAAGTTGAGTGCCCAGAAGATGGAGATGTCAGTGTGTCTGTCTTTCTTGCTCAGCTCAGTCATCCTCTAGGTTGTTTCTCAAGATGGTTGTTCTTTGTGGTTCTCGAGACAGCCACTATCAGCCTGACGGCTCCACGTGCACAAGACTGAAGTTCAACAACTTCAGTGTAAAAGTCCAGTTCCTGATGGGGTTCCTCTTGGCTCACCTGTTGGTTCCAATCTCCACCACCCAGGCAAGAAATGCTCTGCAGGCTCATCAACTCTGACTTCTCCGAAACCAAGTAAGCTGGGGGCAGGAAATCATGGGCTTCTTAGACACCACAAGTTTTCTTTCTGTTTAAATGTTTAAATCTTCTAACATCAGGATGACTATTAACCCAAAACCAAGATACAAGTATTAGCAAGGAGTAGAGAAATCAAGGATTTTCTGATTTGCTGATGGAAGTCCAAAGTGATGCTGATGTTGGAGAAAACCATAGGCTGCCTTAAAAAGTAAAGCATTAGGACAGGAGACATGGCTCAGAGGGTTGCTCTCACAGGAGAGCAGACTTTGGTTCCCAACACCCGTGTCAGGCAGTTTAAAACTTCAGGGAGAACTAACACTCCCTTCTGGCTTCTGTGGGCAACTACCACACACACACACACACACACACACACACACACACACACACACACACACACACGCCCCTACACATAACTAAAAATAAATGTTTTTTTTTAAAATAAAACTACCATTTGATACAACAGTCCTATACTGGGCATATACCCCCAACGACTGAAAACAAGGACTTAGAAAAAATACTTTCACCAAAATCGATAGCAGCATTACTCACAAATTTGAAAACAGAGAAGAAACTCAATGTCTACTACTGGATGAATGAATAAAGACAGTGTGGTACACAAATACAACATAATAACATTCAGTCCTAAGAAGAAATGAAATTTAATATATGCTCCAACACCTTTTAGCCTTGAAAGCATCCCAGGTGAAGAAGGCCATGTGACTCCACTTCCATAAAAACTAAAGTTGAATAAAGGCTACCCAGAACTAGAAGAATGAAAAGTCATTGTCTAATGCTTATGCGGCCTCCACTTGGGATAATAGGGATGTTCTGGAGACTGTTAGTAGCACTCAGAATACAATATGAGGATAACTTTAATGCAAGTAAACTATAATACATTTGCAAAGGTTTCCAGAGCAAATATTATGCTCTACACACTTTATCCCAATTTATAAAAGGTGTTATAATTCCCCGCCATTTTGGGGGTGAAGTCTGAGCCCCTGCACAGAGGCTTTCCAACTTTGGTTACACCCCTACTTGTACCAGTTACTTTTCTCGCTTCTGTAACAAGATATCCTGACAAAAAGGTGATTTATGGGAGAAAGAGCCTATTACATCGCACAGTTCAAGGGAAGGAAGACATGGGCAGGAAGGTAAGGCACTGGTCATAAATATATCCAGAATCAAGATCAGAGAACAGTGAAAGCTGACATAGGTAGCCTTCCTCTTTCTGTAGTCTGGAACTCTAGCCCGTGGGCAGATGAGGCAGGGGTATAATTCTGATAGTCAGTTTAACAATAACTTTCCCATTCTGGTTTTCTTTCAAGAATTTATTTCTCATTCCTTCAACTCTGTGCCTGGTGCTGAAGATGTGGAAAAAAAAAAAACATGTTCTTGCTGAAGAGTTCACAATCATTCTTTCCTCCAGAAACCCTAAGTACACCTATTTTACACAGAAGACAGGTCCTAAACTCTTCTTCCTAGAAAGACACCAGTAATATTAGATTAGGGCCATTCTAAAGATTCATTTAATCTTAATTTCCTTCTTAAGGACCCTACCTCCAAATATAGACACAGTCTAAATTCTGGAGAAAAGGACTTCCACATGCCAGTGTTGACAAGGACACAATTCAGTTCATAATATCATGCTGCTTTTAGGACAAACACCATTCAGCCTCACTCAAAGTCTGGAGAGCCTGTGTGTCAAGCTTAAAACCAAGCCAAGGGGCACAAGCATACCCCTCTTGCTAAATCATTCCTGGAAGAATGGCCTCTCCTCTTTCTTCCCAACAAAAGGCACTATACAGCAACCCAGAGGGGCCTTCTGATGCTGTCTCCATCCTCTGCCGCAATGGCTGGAACCTGAATTTATTAGTAACCAAAATAATAACAATAATGATAATAAATAATAATAATAATATTCTTAATTAAAGTAAGTCAGAGAACCAAAAGCTGGGAAGAAAAAAATTCTACTAACCATGACTTCATCTTTATTAATTTAAAAAACAGCATTAATAAAAACCCAGTTCTCTAAATGAACTCAAGACTAGTACATTTTCTTTGCTTCCCATTGGCTACTTGTTTATTATTCTCATTTTTTTCCTTTCTTGTATTTTTTAATTGTCACTATTTTTAAATTTTTATTGATTGCTAGTATTTTCTTTAAAACAAAACAAAATGACGGGTGCTAAAGAGATGGCTCAGTCAGTAGAATGCTTGCCCCAAGCATAGGGACCTGAGTTTGTATAGCCAACACACACACATGGTGTGGCAGTGTGCACCTACAAGCCCAGTGCTGGGGAAGCAGAGATGGACAGATTCCTGGACCTTATTTGGTCATCAAGCTGAGCCAAACTGGAGAATGAAAGTTCAAGGAAAGAATCCATCTCTGAAAATAAGGTAGGGTGATTGAAGAAAACACCAACATTACATATTAGCCTCTGCTCCTCTGAAAACACACACATACACACACACACACACACACACAGACACACACACACACACACTCATGAATACATACATAATCGCACAGAAGAATACACATACTCTACCTACACTGTATTAGTTAAGATCAAGTTCTAGAAATAGTAGAAACTCCAAAACTGTGAGACTTGAACAAGACAGAAATTCTTTCCTACCAAAGTAGCACAGTATCACATTACTCAGGGCTTCCATGGCAGTCCATAAGATCAGGGTCCCAAGACAGTCTCTTAGTTCATCACTATGGCTCCCACTCCCAAGGCATCTCCAGTCTCTTGCTGCACATTAGCAACCACACAGAAGGAAGTTGCACAGAGCATGTTTGCTTGCATCCTAAGGGCTAGATCTTAATTACAGGGTCACATCTAGGTACAGGGATTTGGGGAAATGTACTCATCTTCATGCCAGCCATATACCATCTAGAGCTTAGAAGAATGTTACTTCTATTGAAGAAAGGAGCAGTGTGGTGATAGCTTGGTTGTACAAATAAAGCCTGTCTGAAGGTCAGAAAATGGAGCATGTCACTAGCTAACCATAGAGGTCTGGAGGTCTGTACAGACAGACAGGGAGCAAGAGAGCTGGGCAAAAATGGGATATGAGCAGGGAGAAACAGGAACTCGCTCTTTTGTCTGCTCAGACACTAAGGAAGTAAGGTGTGGCAGTGGCTTACTCCTTCTCGCTGATCTCTCAGCATTTTCCTCTATATCTGACTCAGGGTTAAGAACTACATTTACAGAGCAGCATACTGGATTATAACCCAAAGTATAACACAAGTGAACCATGAGATATAAATAAGCCATTGAACAAGTAAACGAATAGGAAAAAATCGTCAGCTCTCCCGCCATCTTCTAATAATTTGCTTTGCTACTCCATCCTTAGGAGACAGACATAATTGCTCATTCTATGAATATGGTTTACACATAGTTACTTTCTTCCAAAGAGAACAATATGGAAAAGAATAACTTCACAGTGGAGAATTCTAGAAAATCTATACCAAGCCAGGCAATAAAGGTTAAAAACTCAGCACTGGCTCATACTAATAGCATCAAGCCTGCAATGGCATGTTGAGAACAGCACTACCCTAGAGGTCTTTTCTCCCAAACACATCACTTCAGTCTGATCATGACGAAAACATCACTCAAATCTCAGCGGAGGAACATTTATAAAATACTTGGCTGGTACTACCCAAGGTCATTGAAAGCAAGGGAAATGTGGGACGTGTACAAGGGGGATATAACGAATACAAATGAAGTCCAGTCTCTTGAATAGAACCCTACACACACACACACACACACACACACACACACACACACACACACACACACGTATCTGTACACCATACACACAAATACATACATCACAACACATACATCTGTATATATATAAAACATACACACAAATACCTGCAACACACACATACACACACACACACACATACACACACACATACACACACACCTGTATATATATACAACATACACACAAAAACATACATCACACACACCTGTTTATACATATATATGTATATATCATACACACAAATACATACAACACACACACCTGTCTATATACATCATACACACAAATATATAATCACACACACACACACACACACATTTTTAATGTTGTCTCCAAGGCGGGGTTTCTCTGTGTAGGTCTAACTGTCCTGGAACTCACTCTGTAGACCAGGATGGCGCCACACTCAGAGACCCACTTGCCTCTGCCTCCTGAGTGCTTGGATTAAAGGCATGCACCACCACACCCAACAACATAAATATTTATTAAAAAAGACAATCTACACTGGATGACAACTGGCAGCCTCTACTTAGGAACTACTTTTGCTCTTTGTGTTCTAAAATTCAAGAGATATTTCTGCTACAAAGGATTTCTGAAGCCAATTGTCTCATCCTCCTAAAAGAGAGGAATAAAGCCTAGAGAACTCCTAAGAAGGGTTTGCTGATCTTACCAGGCAGCTGCAGAATAGAGCAGAAGCCAGATGGATGACTAGGGACCATGTGTTCTCTGCATTCCACAAGGCTTCCTGGTTCTGTAAATTCCAGGTGCAGAGATGTCATTATCCACCTGGAGGAAAGCAGCCAGCACTGTACTACGATCCCAGCAATGGCCAGGGCCCCTTCTGTCAGAGCAATAGTTTCCTTACTTTCCATCTTGCTTATCTAACAGGCCTGACCATAGGCACCTATATAAGCATCTCGGATTTTCAACGTGTAACAGACCAACAGGAACCTTCTGACATAAGAAAATTTGTGACCCAGTCCAACAGGATAGACCCAGACATCACTTTTTGTTCATTCAACACTGGATCCAGGATTATCTAGTTTTAAAATTTGAATGCATAATCTGGTTATGGCACTTTTATATTTTCTAATTAGCTGCTGAAAACACCTCATTAGTAGTACATTCCAGTGTCCCCTTCTCACACCTTGTTCCCCGACAAAACATTTGAGAATTCTAGATTTTCACACAGCCAGACCTAAATGTATATGCAGTTAGGAACTACAAAAGCCTGGGAAGTTCACTGTTCTTCGGTTTCCCATGTCACGACACAGGATGGTTCATGGGAAGCCATACAGCAGACGCTGTTAGATGAAACTGATTCTCTACGGACAGGGTCACGGCCGGTGTAGACCTTGTACAGGCTGGCCAAGGGAGGGAAGCAACAGGTTCTCAGGGCTTCTCTGACCTTAACTTGCAAGGCACAGGGCCCCACACTGTCAACTGGCAACTCATATACCCGGTATTACTTAGCCTCAAAGCCCTGTGAGGACTTGGTGCCAGCGTTGACTACCTCTAGCATGGGGGAAGAAATTCCCCTACCATCCAGAAGAGTAGAATACACAATGTTGAGAGTTCAAGAAAAGTGCCAACAACTGACCTTCCGGAAAGGCAGATCCCTGGGAGGGAACGAAGAGAAAGTTTCTGGGCCCCTGAGACAGCCAGCACCAGAGCCAAGGCCACCTCTGTCCCCGAAGCCAAAACCATATCGTGCACAAGAGCTATGGCTCTGAAACACATGGGACTGTGTGGAGCAGCTTGAGTGTCACATGTCACAGTGGACCTGGCCAGTCCTCTCTAAGGGACACTATTTTCTTCTTCCACAGCCTTTACACACTGGGAAATAAAACATCACCCTAAAAGCTCTCAGGTCCAGCATCCAGGAGCTGCCATTGTCTGGGATGGGCTGTCTTCCCTAGGTTGCACTTTAGAAAGACTTAGAGAATTACTCTGATTGGCCTGTTTTGAAGTCATTGTCCACTCCTTGACCAATTAAAAAACCATACTCAAGGCCTGAGGAGGAGACAGGTTCATGTCTCCCAGAAAAACTCAGGAGCACAGAAGCTGGTGGCAATCCTGGAGAAGTGGCCATTGTGAACCAAGAGCCACGCCCTGGACTCCTAGGAATGGAAGGAACGTGTCAGTTCATGAGCAGCTGCATGCAAGTTTCCAACATTCTACACAGCTCTAAAGTCCTGGCTCAGACGAGATAGAACCCTGTAACCACGCACATTCACTGGAGGTTTTCTAAGTCACCAAAGAATTAAATAGAGCAAGAAACACCAGCTGCTGCCATATATCCAGCCTTTCCTTAAAGGAAATGGGTAGGGAAGGATTGGAGGCAAGGTTGAAGGCCCGCCCTCTAGAAGATTAGTCACTGTTGGGTCACTTTAGATAGAGGTGGATCCTAGAGATCATCTAGTCCCAACAAATTCCCGGGAGGCCAGGCCGGCCTCTGAACTCCTACTTTCCTTCTGGAATATCCCTTGCCAAATCTATACTGCTCATAGGCATGTTACATAAAACAGTGTCTGGAAAACAAACAAACAAAAAGCAAAGGACATGTGTCAGCTGCTAACACTCATTACCTCCCTCTCTTTACTCCTGAGGATTTCAACCAAGGCCCAGGAGATCAGCCCAACACAAGTGTGTAAGCTTCACAGACATCAGAGATCTGTTAGGCTGGCAGCCCCTCCCCTCTCCTCCTGACCCCCAGGCTGCTGTCCTACCTCCAACCCTTATTCCACTTGCATCAAACAGCCAGCCAGAATCACCAAGAGGGCAGGTGTGGCCATTCAGAGAGGTCACTCACTAGTACCCCAGGATGGCTCACTCTCTGAGGTCATTCACTAGTACCCCAGGATGGCTCACTCTCTCTTAGGTCACTCACTAGTACCCCAGGATGGCTCACTCTCTGAGGTCACTCACTAGTACCCCAGGATGGCTCTCTCTCTCGGGTCACTCACTAGTACCCCAGGATGGCTCACTCTCTCAGGTCATTCACTAGTACCCCAGGATGGCTCACTCTCTCTTAGGTCACTCACTAGTACCCCAGGATGGCTCACTCTCTCTTGGGTCACTCACTAGTACCCCAGGATGGCTCACTCTCTCAGGTCATTCACTAGTACCCCAGGTTGGCTCACTCTCTCGGGTCACTCACTAGTACCCCAGGATGGCTCACTCTCTTAGGTCACTCACTAGTACCCCAGGATGGCTCACTCTCTCCGGTCGCTTACTAGATTCCTGGGCAGAAGGTGAGACAATAAAGGACAGGAAGAGGGGAAGGCAGGACTGGCAGCCAGCATTCCTGAGGAAGTTGTGGACTAGACCTGCGTGTTCCACAGCATCATGACTGGACATCGAGGAAGTCAGGGGTTGAAGTGAAGCACAGTCCAAAGCTCCTGCCCTGCAGTGTATACCACCCTCCACTGACCCCTTAGGAAAATCAAGTTCACTTCAGAGTTTCTCTAAAATGCTATTTTGATGATGTGGAGGTTTGTTGTTGTTGTTTTAACTTCAGAACTAGTCAAAAGCCAGGTCTTTGTTTCTTTTCTTTCTGTTTCTTTTCCCCACATAGCTCAGACTGCCTGGGGACGACTTTGAGTTCTGGTCCATCTGCCTCTACCCCCTGAGTGTTGGAATTTCAGACATCCTCTTCTGTGCCCAGTGCGTGCAGTGCTAAGGCTCAAACCCGGGGTCTCATGCATATTCGACAAGCATTCTACAAGCTGAGCCCTGTCCCCAAAGAGGAGGGTACCCTGCAGTAAGGACAGAGCGGGAGGACACGGTCCCTGGGAGTGGGTGCTCAGCAGGCACCAGTGGGCGCACAAAGCTGAGTCACTTGGACACAGACCCTTGTGCCTTCCTCCCCGACGTTCAAGAAGACATGAGTTAAAGATTGCTGAGTTTATAGCTGTATCTCATGGGCTGTAAAACTCAGCAGTGCAGTCTTAAAAATCGCTGCTGCCTACTGAAAATCCATTAAACCCCATTCATAGTCCAGGGACCCGGGAGGAAACATTCTGCAACCCCCGCCTTTGACTTCTTTGCTTGCTTTACTGTCCCTTCTAACTTTGTCCCAGAAAAATCTCCAGGGAAATGAAATTAAGCGGTTTCCCAGATTCACTTTTCAAAATTAGTCCTGGGCTGGCCTTCAACAAGGCAAACACATTCTCTGCAGTCACGGGAAAGAGCAGCACAGCGTTCCTGGAGCAAGACTTGGAGCCATGAAGCCAGACATGCTGGGCAGGCTGAAGACAGAGATGTGTGTTCCATTGTAACTGCTGGCTGCAAGGCCGCTTGTCCAGGGGCATAGACCTCTCCCTTACCCTGTTAGTCCCTGCCCTTTCCTGCTCTTGGCAGTGGTGTACATTTATTGTCCCTGCTTGGGTCTGGGCTGGAGAACTGTTATCCAAAATCACTAAATCGGGCCATAATTTTGCACAAGTGCCCAGAGACTGTCACCAGAGTTATACAGTTCCCCACCCAAAAGTTCCCCTCTTCTCAGAGTCTCGAGATAGTGCGAGCTTTCTTGACATAGACGCTGCCCGCCACGGTGAGTCATCCCATCAGAGAGCCCATCTGTAAAAGCTAGACCTTGCCAAGGCCTTGACTGCACAATTTGCCTGGAAATGAAGAAATCCCATTCTAAATCTGCATATTCATCATTTTGGAAAGATAAACACAGTGTGAAACTAGCTAAAATATTTAATAGTCAACATTTAATAATTCCCTGATCATATGTGGGACAAGCTCTCATACTGAGGGCACTGCCATGCTCACACATACATAATTATGCAGGCAGTGGTCAGTAGTGCTCTCTTTCTCCTCCATAATAGATTGTCTTTCACTCACTGTGGTTTCCACAGTTGCCCCAGGAGAAAATAATGCCTGCTGTGCCCTTGCCTTAAAGTTCAGAGGTCGAGATATTTAAGCATCACTGGAAATGTTCTGTATGTGAGCTTTTCTTATCTTCCCATTCTTCGAGTTACCTTTACTCTGACTTCTTCCCCCAAAAACAAACAGCAACCATAGCAATGTATATGTGTATATACACGTATATGTATATGTGTATATATATATGTATATATGTATGTATATATGTGTGTGTGTGCATGTGTGTGTGTGTGCATGTATGTGTATATGTATGTACATGTGATGGGAGATGTTATTCTGTAAATATGTTTCTCATACTGGTTAATTAATAAAGCACTGTGGCCAATGGGAAAGCAAGATAGGCGGGGCTAGGAGACAAGGAAGAAAGAGGAAGTAATAAGGAGGAGTCAACATGTAGAGCATGGAGAAAGCAAGATGCTGGCCCACTGAGCTTGGATAAGATGATCACGTGGAAATACTTAGATAAGTAGAAATGGGTTAATCATTAAGACAGAGCTAGCCCATAAACAATAATAGTAACTGGCCAACAAGATTGTATCAAATACAGAGTCTCAGCATGTTATTGAGGGCTGGCGTGGCAGCAGGGCGGTGGGACCAGTCCGGCAGGTGGAGAAAAACCTACCTGTAACATATATGTATGTGATGTGATGTGATGTGTATGTGTATGTGTATGTGCATGTGTGTATGTGTATGTGTATGTGTATATGTGTATATGTATGTATATGGTATATATGTATATGTATGTGATGTGTATGTGTATATATGTATGTATATGGTGTATATGTATATGTATGTGATGTGTATGTGTATATATGTATGTATATGTGACTGTGTGTATGTGTATATGTATATGCACATGTATATGATGTATATGTATATGTGTATGTGTATGTGCATGTACATGTATATGTATATGATGTATATGTACATGATGTATATGTACATGTATATGTACATGGCCAAAGTAAAACAGCTTTGTGAATTTGGATCCTAGTACAGTAAGAAAGCCTTCAGAAGTAAGCCCATTTCTAAAACAAATCCTCAGATTTTGGCTTAGCTGCATAAAGATGGTGTTGGACCTGGACAATGCAGTTTATTGGTTCCTGTAGGGGTCAAGGAAGACATTTTTAGAGACAAGTATCAATGGAAGCTTCTTCTGGGAAATGTGAGTATTTCCTCTTTGTCTGTTGACTTTATTATTTTGTTTGAGAAGGTGGATAAGTGGTTGGTTTTTGAGACAGGCTCTTGCTATGCAGGCCAGGCTAGCCTTGTACTTGCAATCTTCCCACCTCTGTCTCCCCAGTTCTGAGATTACAAATGTGTGCTGTCATGAAAGGCTCACAAGGTCTCTTCTTATTTATTTTATTTAACCATAAAATGTTTCTTAATAAATTATTTTGCAGTACTAGGGTTAGGAGGTTGAAGTTAAGGCCTTGTACATGTTAGTCAATTACTCTACCATTATATGAAATTCCTTTTATTTACTTTTTACTATGAGTCAGGGTTTTACTAAGTTGCCTCAGCTAGCTTTGAACATGTGATCCTGCCTTAGTCTCATGAGTAATGTATTACAGACCTGCACTTCCAGGTTCAATTCCAAGTCTCCTTTCAAACATTTAAAATGGGATAAATTTAAAGGCACTATTTGTGATCAACCTCTGTAGACTCTCCCCACAAATGCCACTTATTTTCCATCACCCGAGAAATTAACAAAATCTAAACCGATCCCTCTTGCAAAGACATTATTCAGTGGTAACAAGTCCCAATGTGAAAAATCCAGGTTTCCTTCTGTCTAATCATATGGCCATTTTCCCAACTGTTTCACACATGCTAATGGAGTGTGACAAGCAAAACACATTTGGCTCAGTAGAGGGTCCAACATGAAATGGCTCTACAACGACCAAGCTCTAATCATTTTTCCCTAATCTACCACTGTTGGGTGGCAGGAGGAGGGGGGATGTCTTCCCTGCCATGAGTGACTTCAGAACACTGATCAGGGCAGACTTGACAGATTCTTTATCAGTGTCAAAGTCTTTTGTGGTCAAGTCCAGTAACGTTAAAACAGAATGCCTAACAGATAGCAGATATATGGTAGCATTGTGGAATTCCCTCCCAGGCAATGTTTTTCAGCCAACCTATGAAAAGAAAAATGGAATAAGGCTAAAATCAAAAGAAAACACAGCAGAAGTCTAGGCAGTTGTTTTTTTGTGTGGAATTCAGACAATGTGAATGACATGGGCTCCAATTGCTCTTCCATTCATGCTAAAATAGAACAAAGAGAGATTGCCAACAAAGAAAGCAAAGATCTCAGGGGAGGGGACTGAGTCTCAATGGCCGTTTAATTTCGGGCTGAAAAGGATGGGACCCTGCAAGGCATGTACATATGAATACCCACCACACACGAACATGCCCTCCCTTAGCATCTCGGCTCAGGAAGCTTCCTCGAGGGGTTTTCAGTTGACCTATGCAGTTCATCTTTTGGGCCTTACTGACTTTTTATCAACAGTTCCCAATGCTGTCAAATAGAGACCACCTCAGAAGTGACAGCATGCATGCATCTCTAAACAGCTCCCAAACCTTTGAAACCGTAGAAGTTGTTGTCTTGAGTGGAAAGAGTTTACCATGACATCTACATTGCACTTCTGCCTTGCTCTGTTGTGGAGAACATTCTCCTCCATGTGTCGAGCACCTCAAACAGGACCTTAAAGATCCCCTCTTAAGACATGTCCAGAGACCTAGAAGCATGACCCCAACTAACAATCTAAGCAATAGTGGAGAGGCTACCTTAAATGCCCGTCCCCTATAATGAGTTTGATGACTACCTTATATCCTAGAGCCTTCATCCAGTAGCTGGTGGAAGCAGAAGCAGACACCCACAGTTGAACACTGAACCGAACTCTTGGAATCCAGTTTCAGCCAGGGATGAGCAAAGGGGTCAAGACCAGGCTGCAGAAACACACAGAGACAGATGACAAGGGGGAGTTCATGGACCCCAGTCTGGTAGCTAGGAAACCAGCACAGGACTGACCCAGACCCCCTGAACTTGGGTGTCAGCTAGGAGGCCTGGGAAATCTATGGGGCCTCTGGTAATGGATCGGTATTTATCCCTAGTATACGAATGGACTTTGGGACCCCATTCCACATACAAGGATACTCTCTCAGCCTAGACATACAGAGGAGGGGCCAGGCCCTGCCCCAAAAGATATGGAAGACTTTGAAGATCCCCCATGGAAGGCCTCAACCTCCTTGGGGAGCAGAAAGGGGATGGGATGGAAGCTGGGGGAGCAGGGGAGCTGGGGAGGGAGAGGGAACTGGGATTGACAGGTAAAACACAATTGTTTCTAATCTAAATTAAAAAATCATTAAAAAAAAAAAAAAGAATTCTTCTTATGTACACACAAGAGGCCTAAATATACTCACAAAAAAAGAGGCCAACTTGTTCCTCTATAAGGTGGGATCTGAACTGGGCCAGGCCAAAATTTCAGAACATAGCTATCCAAGCAATGCTGAGTACAAGGCGCTCCCAGTGCCAGGAAGGAAAAACCCCAGGAATAACTAAACTGTCTGCACAGCCACAGACAGATGGTGGGAGGACGCACTCTGCGTGTCGAACTCTAACCTGGAAGTATTTGTTACACCATAAATTGGGAACTTACTATGAAAGCACAAGTTGTACTATGCATCCTGAGTCCTGGGCCTTCAGATGCTCTGCGTTAGACAGCTAATGACTCTGGCTATTTCAATATTTTATCTGATACTTTTTTCTTTTTCATACTAATTTAGAAAGTTGGTACTTTAGTGTAATTGAACTCAGTCAAGCTAAAAATGTCCAGACCTTTTTAATAAGGTAGCTTTCAGTATTAAACTTTGGGGTCTGTTTTTCTCCCTAGCAGGCACTCAACTCCCATTAGCACTAAATACCAAGTGTGTGTGTGTGTGTGTGTGTGTGTGTGTATTTTTATATCTTTGTCTCTTTGTATGAAGCTCCAAGGTGGGGGGGGAGGGAACAACTGGAGGTAAATAAAAGAGGGAGGACGTAGGTTCATTTACAAAGGTGAAATTAATGACTAGGATGCCCAAATTTCAGGGAGCATCTACCTCTGAAAAGCAAGATGAGGAGAAAATGTTGAAACCATTTTGAATAATACCCCAGCCACCGTTTTCTGCAAATTCTGTTTCTCCTCTATCCCCGGCACATACATTAAACCTATTTTGTACTTGTTATGGACATAATGATGCTAGACAACATAAGAAAATTTTATGATTTTTTCTTATCATTTTTACTTATCTTCCACTGAGCCAATTTATGCAGCTTAAACCATTGCTAAAGAAGATGCATCAAAAATTGTCCGTAATCATGACAAATAATAGCACAAAATGTTCACGAGAAGCTGCTTTCTTATCATATTTTCATTAAAACATCTTTTCACCTGCCTCGCTTTTCCCATGTCTGGAACTTGCGTTGTAATCAGTCTTATTAACTGAGAACATAAATATGATTTATTATGGCCTGATAATGGAAGCTACGTGGACCCGGAGAAGGGCTATATTGTCCTCTGATGAAATAGCTCTTTTCTCTCAAATGGAGAGCCGTATCATGAGAACATGCAGACTGCAGTGAGTGATTATTTCCTCAGGGTGAGTGATGGAGAAACCCGACAGAAAATCTCCTTGTTGACCATGACAGCCGCACAGGGTCCCCAAACCTCCCTGAGTTTGACAACCTGCAGACACTTTTGATGAACTGTATTCTTCTGTCAGAGACAGCCTGTCTGTGAGGAGAAAAGAGACCTTTATCACCGAATCAGCTATTATTGTCTTGATCTTTTATAAGCAATCACTAATGCACATGAATATAATGTCCTTTTATCGAAGTGCCACGCATAATAGAAATGTAGTTAAAGGACCCTCTCCCTGGTTATGTAAATGTCCTCACACCATAATTAAGAGAGATGGTTTGTGACTGATAGGGAAAGGGTAGAGTAATCAGATTGTTTTAGCTTTATCTCCCTATTTTAAAGACTTCAACCTGAGGCAAAGAACATTTATGGTAGATATACAGAACTTGGTCAATTTGAATTCAGGCTAGGAGAAGCAGTTTTGAATGTGGTGTTACTCTTATATTTTTTATTAAACATGCAAATGGCAGCTGGTTTTCAGCCAAGAGTGATTACTATGCTGATAGGCCTAAGAAGAAAATGAGTATGCCTCTCAAAATCCCTGTCTGAGGGTTACCGCCAGAACAAAGCCCCATTAATAAAGAATACACTCACACAAATGGATCCTTGATTCCAAAGAGAGGTCTCCAATAAACTCCCCACTTACCCATCTCTAGGAGTCTAAATATGACCCCAAAACACTATGCCAGCACATTTTTTTTCAATTAATAAATACATTTGAAGGTATAATGCCTGCAATTATTAAGCAATTAAATGTGCTTTTTTGTGGCCTCTGGGAGCTGTCTCCACTTCTGAACTGTGAAGAATGGTGGAGCTTTTGAACTTTGGTGGCAGAAGTTTCTCTACCTCCCAGATAACACCCAAACCAGGCTTTCAGGAGAAACCCAGTCTAAGTAGATCAACAGCTTGATGCTTGGTCTCAGGTGCTAGCCAAAAAGAGGAAAAGGCATCACCCATAAACATTCTCATCCACCCTAAGCAAATACAATACTTAATTTTTCATTAACTTCTTGACACGTGGACCCAGAGTATCCCCACACCATCCCCTAGTGGGTTTTGCATTGCCAATTACTGGAGAGCACTCTCCAGTGCTGGTGCCAAAGAGTTAATCATCAGTTTCACACCACTGGGTGGTCAGAGTTCGAAGAGAAACTCCTGAACCCAAATAGGTAGATAGTAGGGAAGTGCTGAGAAGAGCTCTTGGCAAAGAAAGCAGCATCCCAAGGGTACTGCCCTCCTTGTCCCTCTCCTGGCAAACACGAAGATGCATCCATACACCCCTGTACACGAACCCATCCGGGTGCAGAACAAACTACCACCGTGGCCTGCCTGTCCCATCAAAGGTAGATCAGACTAGAAGGATCAGAGGGATTCATTCATTCATTCATATGTTCCCTCTCTCTTTCTCTCTCTCCTTCCCCCTCTCCTTATGCCTCCCCTCCCCCTCTTCTCTAAGAGATGACTTTCCCATGGGAATGGAAAAAGTGTGCTGTTTCAGAGGCAGCTGGGTATTGAGAAGTGTTTGATCTCTCCTCAGAGATACATCTCTGAAGTTCTGCCAACTCCTGATCATCGGTATGAATGAGGCTAAGAGATGGGATGGGTAGATGCAAGTCACAGATAATCTTCAAACTCCTGTTGGGTCTGTATTTTAGTTTGTTTCTCAACAAAATGTACCATGGCAATTAACAAACAAAACTGATTGGATGTTTCCCTTCTCCTTTTATGGTCAATCTTGTACTTGTCAACAGAGAGAGGAAACTGTCAAAACACTGGCAACAAGAGAGAGAACAGGGAAAAAACAAAATTCCCAGATAGTCAGCAAACGGGATAATCTGTCCCTGAGCAACTGAGGAGAATCTAATTTTAAAGTAATATAAAAAGACCCTGAGAGTAATGCCCATCCTTTAAGGGCACCTTTTCTCGTGGCCCACAGACAGCTAACAGACATACAAACAACCACCAAGACCCACAAGAGGAAAAAAAAAATGGAACTGGCTGCCCAGCCACATTGTCTTCATCTCATCTATGAATGTTCTAGGTTGTATCACATTCTAGGAGAGATCTAAGAAAAAGGAGGAGTGAGAAATAGGAAGAGAGCATCTTAGGTGTGGTTCATGTGGCTGAGAGTATCTTAGGTGTGGTCCTCTCCCCTGGCCTAGCACTGTAGAAATCCATATAGCTCATTTTAAAATAAACACAAAAATAAAAGTCAACATCCTCAAAGGGGATAGCAATGACCCAGCCCATTATCTTTTAGTTGGCACAAAATTCACTGTTCCTACCACACATAAAATACTCAAGTTCATTTGGGACTGAAGAAGAATCTTCTGAGCGTAGTTATCCATGGTTCTTCCCAAGAAAGTATCTATGGACCTTCAGTTAATGGGACAGACTTCTAATGAGCCCATGATATGCACGTACCCTGGCCAGATGGGAGCAACTAACTGTGTGTCGATAATTTTGCTTTAGAAATGAAAATCTAATAAAAGTGATTAGCATTTAAATATCACAAAAAAATCTCCATCATCCCCACTGGCAGTTATGGAAGCAGGATCAAACTCCTCTAGTCTCCCTGTCTCTCGTCTTCCAAAGCCAAGGTACTGGGCCAAAGTGTTTTCTCAGAACTAGCAGAACATAGTTGGTGTCAGAGGCTGGGGGTTGGGGGAAAGGTGAGAGGAAGGAAGACTCCTTCCTTCTGTCAGAAGGGATTTGTTATTTTGTGGGGTTTCACACACACACACACACACACACACACACACACACACACACACATGACAAGAAGGGCTAGCTTATAGTGTAGTCCTCAAAAGTTCTTGGGTATGTGACAGGTGCATCAAAGGGGAATCTAATGATATATAGGATGTCTGAACACATCATGAATCATAGACAGACTTCAACTTGGCTGGTTTTCTTCTCTACCTATGCAGCTAGTTAGTTAATTATATCTATATGTCTGCTATTCTTTCTTCTGGGTTTTTACTATCAGCTTTCTGATCCCACACTGAAATCTTATAACTACTGAAAATAATTATTCTGACCATTCTCTCCTACTCGTGGCTCCCTTTCTCAACATATAAATTAAGATTTTCCATAATCTGAAGCAAGTCCAGGAGATGGGTATCTGTTGCTGATTCATTCCACCATTGCAGAAATAATGGTTGCTAAAACAAACAAACCTGGAAGAAAGGCCGAGCAAAGTGAACGGATGGTATTCTAATTGAAGCCCAGAGTCAACATTTAGGAAGAGTGTTACCCAATCTCTGATCCTTGAATTCTAGTCCAAGATGCCAGGGACACCCAGGGCAATGGCATTTCCACAGAGCCTCCAACTGAGTTCTCAAATTCTTAATTTTATTCCTTTGGCTACAGAAAAACCAGGCCAAATGTGAGGCAATCTCATTTCCCTGCGACCTTGCAATCTCTTGTTCTCTTAAACACTTCCTTGGGGCTTTGCCAAGATCTTTAGTTTTCATTCACTCCATCATGAAGGCTACATTTTTAGCTATAGAGAAATTATACTGATTAAACTGACATTCTGTCATCTCCCTGAAAGCTTATGTCTTTGTAGAGAGGATTGGCTAAGTAGCTCCATCCTGAATGGTGAGTGGTTCTTTAGCCAGTTGCCATGTCAAGACCACATCTCTCCTGGAATGTTTTCTTTTTCTTTTTTTTGAGTGCAGAAGGAAGGGTGGACTGTCATGTAGTTTAGGTTGATGTTAACCTTTCTATGTAGATAAGGCTGGCCTTGAACACCTGATCTTTCTTCCTCATCTCTCAAATGCTAATATTGTAATCAGTTAGGACTATCCTATCTTTCCCTTCCTTCTTTTCTTCCTTTTTTCCTATCTCCCTCCCTCCCTTTCTCCCTCTTTCCTTTATTTCTCCCATTTTGTTCTTTCATTTGCTTTGGTGGTTGAATTTTGTTGAGACAGGGTCTTACTGTATATCCTACGTTGACCTTGAATTCATCATCTTCCTGTCTCTGCTTCACAAGTACTAGGGTTACAGACATATTCCACTACACCCAGAATTGCCTCCCCTTTTTTTGTACAAGTGTTAAACATATTAAATATTTAAACAGAACATTCTATAACAGAGACTATCCTTCTATTAAGCACCTGTTTTAAAGTTAAGAAGGTAGAAGCCTCATGCGTTTGACAAAGACAAAAAGAAAGGATGAAAGTGAAAAAGGTGGGCAGGAATGTTTTTCTCCTAGGATTGCACCTAAGATAGAGATGGGCAATTCTGGATAATTTCTGCTAACAGAGGAGATATTGAACAGATTAAAGCAATGCCTCTTATTTTACCTCCTTCCAAAATCCTACCATTTGCTACTAGGACTACTCACCAGCAGATGCCAATGAAATAGGTCATCTATCCCAAAGCAAAAATAAGTGTTTTTCTAATAGACAAATTAAGAAATTCCTACACAACTGGGAAAGAGGCACCACAAGTAGAATTGTTTTTCCAATTCAAACCATCAAACCACGCAGATGTAAAACAGAATCGTGACTTCCTTGAAGTTAGTACATTTGAGGTGTAGTGTTGCAGGCATGGGTCACCTAAGTGCTCCAATGCTATGACCTATTTCTTCTCAACTCTTCTTTACTCTGTGTGGGCTATAGTTCGAGGAAAGATTCTCATCTCATGTGGTATAGTAAGGCATGAGCAGCCCCAAACTTACACAGAGCTTACCAAGTGAACCTCAGAAAACAGATACCCCTGTGGTTCCCAGAGAGCATGCCAATTCCTCAAAAGAATGCTTAAGATCTTCTTGGGTCATTTGTTGACTGAAGGGCCCCACTATTTGATTGGCATTCCTATTAGGGTCTCAAGGAATGTGAGGAGGGCAGATCCCAAAGGAAAAGACCTTTTACTAGAAGAAAAGAGAACAGAGGTACCCTTACTTTGAACCTAAATCAGTAGCAGAAATGTTGGAACTCATTAGCATTCCTTGTTTCAACAGCAAGATAGTACCTACCTTCCCCTTTGTGCCAAGTACCTGAAATGCTTTTCATGTCTGCCTGGAGAACAGGCCTTGTGCACCCCGTATGTGGATGAGTAAGATCTGCTTAGCAGCTTGCAATGGTTTCTTCATTGCTGTAACTGGCCATCATGTAAATAAGTAGTTACTGACTTAAGAACTCACTATTTACTCAATAACCCTTGATAGGAACCATGATCCCTTTACACACTATTTTAGAAGTACATAATTATAGGCTTTTCAAATGGTTACTTCTTTTAGGCATTTGCCTGTAATAGCTCCTTCAAAGCTGTTAAGCTCTTGTCATTTGAAGACCCAAGTAGAAAATATTTAGTTCACTCCTCATTGACCTAATAGAGAACAAGTTCATCTCTAAGATGATGCAATCCTCCTGCCAAGAACACATGGTCAGGCTTAGGCTATTTGGTTAGGAAATCAAATTGCTATCAGATGACATTCACCTCATTTAGTAATTAAATATTGACACTGAATGATCAGAGGTCACTATTTCTTCAGTCCCTCCTGAAGGAAATCTTGCCCTTACTACTTGTCCCAATGTTATGACTACCTAACGACATTCCCATGGAAGTAAAATGTCAGGTGGGTCTGCTGGCTCCTTTATATCTCATTCTTAAGCATGAGACATGATTCTTACTTTAATGTAAGATAAGCTTTTATACACAATTAACATTTTGTTTCTGGGGAGGAAATCACACCTAGGGTTTGTGGGGTTCACTATAGACAAAGAAATATAGGCAACTAATGATTGCTGAGAGAGTGAGAATTAACCTTCCTTGGGGATGAGTCCCCCAGTTGATTGTTCAAACACAGAGTGGTCAGTCCTGCAATCATATATTCTTAAGCTACACCAAGCATACTCAGAAGATTGCACTTATGTAATTGTGTGTGTGTGTGTGTGTGTGAATAATAATCAAAATGAGGCCTTCGATTTGAGAGGGAGTGGGGTGTTTGTGGGAAAAGTTGGAGGGAGAGGACAAAGAGGGAATTGGAGGGGAACAGGGAAGAGGGGAAGTGATATAATTATATTTTAATTTACATTTTTATTTAAAAAAGAAACCATTAAGTACGTTCAATTCTGTGAAAGGTACAAGATAATGTAAGGGGAGACAAAGATAAAAATAAAGTTTGCGTTATGCTTACCGACATCACAGCTCTCTTTGACTACTTTGCCAATCCTACCATTCCCAGAGCTCTCTCTAGTCTTCAGTAACCCAACACACAGCCCTTGTTAACCATCTGACTTTGCCACATGCTTTCTCTTCTACATAGAATCCCTCTTCTTTTCTCTGCTTTTATAAACAGTCACCTATTCAATGAAGTTCACCATGAGTCATCCAGGAAGAGCTACCTAAACACTGTTTCCAAAACATTCTATAGAGATCAATACCATACCACATTGACTTGTTTGGGTAGGTTTTTGTGGGGGACTTTCTCTGCCTCACTATACAGTGAACTCCCTAAAGGTCAAGATCTTATGTTTTGTGACTGTATCCTCCCTGCCCTCCCAGAACGCCTGACCCAAACAAGGCCCTAGGTTATTTTGCTTGACCTCAGCCTCTTCTACCGGGAGAGACTATGCTGCTTCCGCCTCATCCTTGCTTTCCAGGCTTATAAGCAACTGAAGAAATACACAAACACATACACCAAGATTAACCAAACTGAAGTGGGCGCTGGACTTGGAGTTTTAAAGACTATGTAGTGAGTGAGAAAGGATATAAAGCGGAGGAAGAAAGGAAAAGGGACAACACAAAGGCATCGCAGGAGGGTAAAAGCCTGAGCTAAGGCTCCCACTGAGGAGGGAGAACTAGAAGTGAAGAAGGGAGAAACACAAATACCATGTGGGGAACACGAGGGGAGGGTGGGATGGAGTCGCTACAGTCTCACCGTAGGAAGGTCATAGCATTGTCATGACCACCAAGGGTTCAGGTTAGCAGACTAAGGCCTTTACATTTTGGACTCCATAATAATAGAGATTTGTTGAAGAGAAAGAGTAACATGAAGTCTGTGTCATATAACTATGACAAATACCTGAGAGAAATCATTTCAAAGGAGATAAGATTTGATTTTGTCTCAAAATTTCATTCATGTTGGCTAGCTCCTTTGCATTGGGACTCAGGTGGAATATGTTGACAAGCTTCACACCTTACTGAAGAGCCTAGGGACCAGACATATCCTCCACAGGCCTGTCCCAAAAACCCACTTCTTCCACAATTATTCTACTTCTCCACAATCCGCTCAAACCTTTGACACTGTGGTATAGTGTTGGCAGCTAGACTTGAGAATATACAAGCACTAGGACCCAAGTTCAGATCTCACAGAACCACATAAAGCTGGGCATTGTAGCACGTCTGTCAGCTCAGCAGCAAGATAGGAGACATTCAGCCTACAGGCTGTGTGTTGGACTCACCTAGCTCGATCTATTAGGTCACAGCCCTTATAATCTAATCATGTCTAGAAACGTATGTCCTCACCTCACTGCCCATGTGCTTCTCTCAGTCCAATTAAGTTCACCAAGACCTTGGTCACATCAGCACTTTAAAAGACTTGTAGGAAAATTATGGAGGTTGGGGATCCTAATGCTCAGAACCAACACTGTTAGACCACCTGTAACGAAAGACCAACCTCCCACCTTTAGTGAAACTCAGAACTACATGGGCTACCCAATAGAAGAATAGCTTGCAAATGGTCAGCTGAGTGAGTCAGACTTTGGGCTCTCCAGATCCTCAAGAGCTTGCTGGGCCCTGTGCCTGGGACTCACTCCTTTTGTGACAGGTTCATACATGAAATAAGTTGCCCTGTGCTGTTTAAATTTGTGATTAAAAAAAAATACTGTGAATGCTTTTATGAATGTTTTCAGATAAAATTACCAGACTGGTAGACTTTGGGACTTTATAGGTTTGCCTCTATAAGGTAGATTGTCATTATTCAGCCAGTAAAAGGCTTGAGTAGAACAGAAGATAGCATGGTAACCCCACCCTACTCCACCCAATCCCTCAGCAAGAAGGCATCCCTACAGCAGATGGTCTTTGGCCTTGAACTGCAATATTGGCTCCTCAGTCTCCTAGACAGCCTGAAGATTCTGGACTTGCCAGCCTCCATAGTCTCATTAGTTGACCTAGTTCATCGGGAGTGCCTCAGTTACTATTCTGATAAATACCAGAGATTTGCTCCAGTGCTGAGAGAGAGAACTAGACAGCTCTTCAGATCTGAAAGCTTTCCTCTTGCAGGTGCTCAAATCCTCATCACAGCAATGTTCATTGACGTCTTACAGCCTTCGAGGAAACCGTCAAACTTTCCTTTGTACAAAGAGCCTTCAGAGCTTGGCTCCAAGCCTCACCCACCTTCACATAGGTTCCTCCAGTGTGCATGTTATACAAGAGCCAGAGACTACAGCACACTGCTCCCATCTCTGCACCAGGGATCTGAGCTCCCAAACTAGCAGGCTTTTGCATATGCTGTAGTCTTCCTAGGAGCAACATCCCACCCACCTTTCATCTGCTAATTCCTACTCATCCTTAATGCTTCCCATGGGATTCCCCACAGAGTAGAATTCGGAAGGCGGCCCTGCTATGCCATCACCTCCTCCAGCAGCCCCCTGCATGGTTGATGTTGGCTTATTTCTGTCCCCCTAGAGAGTTTCTACCTCCTTCAAGGCAAACTCCTTGTTCAGTACCCCACCCACCTCTTCCCACTTCTCAGGCGCTGTCTGTGTCCAACCTACAGTGAAGACATTAATAGGCAATTAGACTAATAAACAAACAAAATATTTTAAGAAAGTAAACTTCCTGTAATATGGTGTCATTTATCTGGAATCTGCAAGAATATGGCTTAGCATTGAGAAGGGGGATGAATAATCAGAACGCAGAGTTCTGAAGAACCTTCCCAGAGAGGGTTTGCCTGCACAGAGCTCTGGAATGGCTGGAGGAAGAAAAACACTAGAAGGACTCATTTCTCCCCCCAGCTTCTGAGATCCCTTACACAAGGAATCTGGGGGCCAGGGTCTCCATTATTTCAATAGAGATCAATAGGAAAACAGGATGAACTTGACAGTGGTATGCAAACAACTCTGCTAAAACTTGCCTGGTTTATAAACGTGGTTTCTAGGGCTGGAGAGGACTCTGTTGGTAAAGTGCTTGTGGACCAAGGTCAAGGACCTGAGTTCATTTCCTGAACTCATGTGAAAAAACCATGAGGTACATGCTGGTAATCTTGACACTGGGAAGACAGAGACAGGTTAATTCCCCAAGACTTGCTGGCCAGTAAGAATAGCCTAACGGGACTGGAGAGATGGCTCAGTGGTTAAGAGATGGCTCTTCCAGAGGACCCAGGTTCAATTCCCAGCACCCATGTGGCAGTTCACAACTGTCTGTAACTCCACTTCCAGGGGATCTGGGACCCTCCCATGCAGTTGAAACACCATTCATTGTATATAAATAAATCAATTTTTTCAAAACAGAATAGCCTGATTGCCTAGCCCATGCCTATGTCTCCATAAAAATTAGGAGGATGGTATCTTGAGGAATGACACTTGAGGGTAACCTCTACCACAAACACACACACACACATGCACGCACGCACACACATACACACACTCACTGTGCACACACACACACACACACACACGCACACACGCACATGTGCATGCACATACACACACACTGTGCACAAACATGCACACACTGAAGATCCTCCTGAGCAGGAGCTCTCACTAGTAGCCCTAGGCTTGATGGCAAACTCCTGATCAGACAGAGTCTCAGGCTCTAAGTTTTCTGTTTCTATTGCTAAATAGATTTTCCCAAGACTTTATGTGTCATGCTGTTATTCTTCATGCCTCAGTTTATCTGTAAAACAGGGAGACTACCTCCTGGCACCTGTCACCTAGGAGGGTAATGCAGCAAACCAGGCAGTGTTTGTGTGGCACTTTGCATTTCCACAACTTCCGTTCTATGTGTCTGCAGTAGTATTACTATTACTTCTGAAAATGCCAGCTATCATCCAAAAGGGTTATTTCAATCACAAGGCTTTCTTCAGGAACACTTCATAAAGGAAAAGCGAAAGTGTGCACATTCTCCTTGGAACCATCATAATTAGTCCCAGTGACAGTCGGGCCTTTTTTCCCCCTCCCAGTTCATTTATAGTCAGATTGTGCAAAATTGAAAACATCCAACATCTGGCCCGAAAAACTCATACAAAGACAGAAAGGCCCAAATGGGCGTGGGTGGGCTTCAGTGGCATGCGAGCCAGATGAGTCTTTTGCCCCAACTGCTCTTTTCAACCTTTGGAGGAGAGATTCAACTGAGTTCTCAGGCTTATCAAAACCCTAAGGCTTTGGTTTCCATCTCTACATTCTTAAAATAGTTTGTCTGACTATTTATGAACTTAAGATTCTCCCAGACAGAAATTTGTAGAAAACAAATCTTTTAATGGTATATAAAAGAACTAAGTGTGGCTTGTGTCTAGACTGCATTTCTGACACTCGGGGAAACTGGGGCAGGACGATGCCCAAAAGTTTGAGAACAGTTGTGGATACAGACTCTGAGGCCAGTTTGGACTGTACAGCAAGACACTGTCTCAACAGATAGACAGACAGGGGGCTGGGTAGACACCTCAGCCAGTTAACCCTACTTAAGCATGAGGACCTGAGTTCAACTCCTAGGAACAACACAAAATGTTGGGCATGGTGGTGAGCATTTGTAGCCCAGGACTGGGAGGCAGAGACCAGCAAAGCCCTAGGGCTCACTGGTCAGCTGGACTAGCATGTCCTTAAAAGCAAAGCTGATGTCTCCTGAGGAATGGCACCTGGTGTTGGCCTCTGCACACATGTGCACACGCATGCACACACCACAAGTGTACATGTGTGTACACACACACAGGCACACACAGATAAATAACAGAGAACTCAATACTCTAGCAGTAGCTTTGTAAACATTTTTGGGGTGCTTTCTAGTACTCAGTGGTTCTCTACCACTGAGATACATCCCCAGCACTTTTGTGCAAACATTTACAGTGACAAAAAAAAAAATAGTTAACACCATTCACCTCATTTTTTTGAGACATCTGCTAATAACACCACTGTCTGTGTATTATTAGCAGACTCGGCTAAGCACTTTGCCAACATTATCTCATTTCATCTTTGCATCCAATCCTGAAGAAGGTTATTATTGTCTCCACTTTACAGGTTAAAAAAAAATCCAAGGAATGCATGGATTAAGTAATTTACTGAAAGCCTCATCACTACAAGAAAAAAAAAAAAAAGGTGTGTTTTGGTTGATGTTTGAAGGAAAACATCACTTAATACCATCTTAATACGGGAGAAATCCAAGATAATTGTTAATGGAATAAAGTGATTGCAGCTATATTAAGCCACACCCTTGTGGGGAGGCTACCCAGAGCCCTTAATACACCTTCCAGAGATCAGAGAGTTTGGGCTTCCCGAGCAAGCCTGCTAGTACTTGCTTCAGTTTCTGCTGTCTCTGCCACTCCAGGGGAAGGAAAAAAGAAGTAACTTATTTTGGCACTTGGATGAAGAAATGCTGTCTTCAATCCCCATCGTTTTCAGCGTGCCACCCAACAGCATCATTCTAGAAGCTTCCTTAAGGCAGCCAGGGAATTTACAGGATTGCCAAACAGGCTGAGAGGAACCTGGTGGGGGAACTCCACGGAGGGGCTTTGCGAACAAGGATAAAGGGGGCACATTAGCGTTGCCTTGTTTCATGAAAAAGGGAACGCAAACAACAAAACTTGATCACAGAAATCTCATTTTACAAGCTCTAGGTAAGATGCACTGTCCTGGGGAGGCTTTGCCCCCAATGGCTTGCTGTGTCGTGTACTTTCTGAGCAAAGACCTGGTTCCACTCTCAGGGAGAATTTAGATAAAACCAGAAGGGTTTATATGCACAGCATTTAACTTTAAACATTTCTTCATGGAAATTTACAATGCACATAATTTACATATTCAATACCAGTGACAATTTACTTCTCCCATCTGAACAGGGCTTTCAACTATGCCACTTGAACTAAATTAATAAACAGTAATTACAGAATGTTGTGTGAGCTAGCTGTTGATGTTGAGCAGATTCTAATCAACACCTTCTTTTAAGGGCCAATTAAAGCTGAATGTATGCAATATAAACATCTTTGAGTATTTAGACATGAACTGCAGAACAAGGTAAAAAAAAAATAAAATAAAATGTGAACAATTAGACTGGGGATGAGTCCGTCAAACCTGGGGAGATGATGGACCCTTTTTAGCCAGTCTCTGAAGTCATGTTAATTTCTTCAAATGAGATTTTTTGTGAAGTGGTAAGGGCTTTGCTGAGGATGCTCCAGAGCAAACCCCATCCGCTTGGAGGCTTCGCCATCATCTCCCATTCTTTTCCATATGCTTCAGGTTGAGTGGCAATTGCTTTGTAAATCGCCTCAGACACTTTCCTCCTTAATTCGTGTGCATCTCAGTGAAAACTTAATCTCCATATTTCATTTATGTATAAACCATTGACGTGGTATTTGGTATCTAAGAAACCTTTCCCTAGGCCTCATACCTGACCACCCAAGCACTACACACAGTATGGAGTCCACCCAAGGGCCTACAATGGGAGATTACATCCCACACAAATAGCAAACACAGAGATCACAGAGACAGGATTAGACCCCGCCTGGGGGGATAGAGGAACACTGGACAGCTTCTTGGTTACTACTGTCCTTGAGATCCACCGTGTCTAATACCACAGCAGGCTGTGCAAAACTGGAGTGGTGAGGAGACATTACAGCAATGGCCCAGAGCTCTGAGTAATATGCAGAAGTAGGCAAGTGATGTGCATTGTTGAAAGGATGGGAGGAAATGGGAGCTATGTGCCTTCATGTGGGAAAGACCTCGGCAAGCCCCACCAGGTCCATGTGAAGTCTAGCATGAGCCTGATCCCAGTAACTGTGTGAGGACACTTGCATTCACTGGCCCAGTGACCTGTAATTCTCCTCTTTTCTACCTTAGATCCCAAGGATGTGCCTGACCCTCTCATCCATGGGCTGACGCCTTCTCTTAGATTACACTAGCTAATGCTACTTCCTCTTCTACTTAGACCTTGCTTTTCTCCTCACTCATGGACTTGGCCTCATCCCTGACTGTCCACAGCAGACTTCATCTCAGATCTAGTTTTGCTCACATTCTCCTCTTGCCCCCCATCCCTCTCCTTCCATCCCCATCTCTCTCTCTCTCTCTCTCTCTCTCTCTCTCTCTCTCTCTCTCTCTCTCTCTCTCTCTCTCTCTCTCTCTCTGTCTGTTTCTGTTGCTCTATTACCTCCAGCCTTCTATGATGGAGACTAGATCTTAGGTTGCTTTGAAGTAACGTTCTCTGATGGGTTGACTTTTGTTAATTGTCACTGATACTTATCTCTACAGATAAGAGATGTGCTCAACTCCCAGCCCTACCCTCAGCTTCATTGAAAAACACCCAGAAACAGATTTTTATACATCCCGGAGCTTTTCCAGGGCACCCAGCATAGGACTATTTATGTGAGCAAGTGATAAATGAATATTTGTTGAATGAATATGAATGAAGCTTTCTTTAAAGTCAACAAAATGAAAGTCTCTGTTTGGCTTCAAATATTTTCTCAATAAAATTTGGAAGTATAATGATAGACTCTGGGCTAGAAATCAAAATTTCAAGATAGATCATGTTTACTAGTCTCATATTAAAAGCCGGGGAGTGATGGAGCCATGGGACTGGAGGAACCACCAGAAATTATTTAATGCCATTATCCCATGAACATTGGAGAAGGCTGCACTCTCTAACAGTGGTTGCTGACTCTTGTTCCATGTATGGTGTAGTTACCACAGTGATGGTAATTACTACTGAATACTGAGTGTCTCCAGCTAGAAGGAAGGTTCCTTGTCTCTCTTCCTCAAGCCTGGCTGAGACCTGGAAGTGAAGTTCCTGGGCAAACTAGGATGTGCGTGAGGATAGGTGCCGCCAGAGATGTCTTGGCCTTCATTGCTCATCCGTTCCATGAGATCTTTTCTGTTTTTCTCTTTACACACCATGTTGCTCCCTGGGCAACCTCATCTGCTTTCACCATTGCTTGGGTGAGAGAAACACTCTGGTAGGACTGAGCCAATCCTCAGGTCTCTCCTGAAATGCAGGTGTCCCACAACACCCTTCATTGCCATGCACCCCATTTGTACCTTTGCATCCTCTCTTGCTAAATCAACCACTTTGCTTATGGGTGATGTCATCCTATACTCGGTACCAAAAATCTGGGGAGCACAGTGTGGAAAACTGAGCAGGAACTTTGGGCTGTAACAGGACTGGACCCCAAACTTCCATCAGCCATTGGCTAGTTATTGTATAGCTTTAGGTTATTTATTTATTTATTTATTTATTTATTTATTTATTTATGTTTTTCAAGACAAGATTTCTCTGTCTTGAGCCTCTCCTGGTACTTACCTGTAGACCAGGCTGGCCTCAAACTCACAGAGATCTGCCTGCTTCTGCCTCCCAATTGCTGGGATTAAAGGCATGTACCATCACCACCCATTATGTTTCTTAAATCCAGTACAGTTTCCAACCTGCAAACAGAAATATATTATCAGAGGTGTCACATACTAAACTTTTAAGATATGTATATTTCCTTCCTATTTTTATGTTCCCTCTCCTTCCTTTATCTCCCCTCCCCATTCCTTTCCTAATTCTCTTCATTTATTTTCTCCTTCTTATTCTCATATCTTTCCCTTCTCCATGTCTTTTCTTCCTCCTCCCTTTCCTCCCTCTCTCTTTCTCCTGTTCCTGCTCTTTTCCCTCCTTCCCCTCTCCTTCTTCTCCCAGCCTCTTTTTCTGCTACAACAAACTAGCCCTCAAGAGCCACCAATCATGCACCCTACGATGTTTCCCTTCTCTTTCAATCACTACTTACATGACCAATTCACCTGCAATAGTTCCCAGCCACCTTTCCTACCTTCCATTCTTTCCTCCCTAGTCTGCATTATTCTACATTTCCAAGTTCTCTATCTCCTACATGTGAAATTTACAATAATTCCTAGTTGCTGCAGAAAGAAAGACAGACAGAAAGAAAGAAAGAAAGAAAGAAAGAAAGAAAGAAAGAAAGAAAGAAAGAAAGAAAGGACGGAAGGGAGACCAAGATCACTGGTAATATATTCAAGGCCCTTAATAATCTACCCCAAACAATCTAGCTTTGTATCCAAACAGCTCCGGAATGGTCTCTATCATTCAGCTTAGTTCTTGTCAGGATATGGCTGTGCTACGTTCTTAGTACCTTTAAATGTTCTGTCCCTTCTCTACCTAGACTCCTATCCTATCCAACATACCTGCCAAACCTCTGCAGATTATTCTGACATTGGTAAATAGGAGTTCTTAAATATCTTCCCTGACCCACACAGGCTGGTTCCTCAGCTCTCAGCTCCCTCTGAGCTTCCAAATGCTCTAATTAATTGTGGTATCTTGGCTTCTTTCCACTCGCATTACCTCCTGAGTCTTGGCTTTGCTTTATATACTCTTACATCCCTACTGGTGGTATTCCCCCCCTGAATTCAAATTTATTCCATCCTGGCATTTCTGCCTAATTATAAGCCCATGCCACAGTAATTCCTCCTGTGACAGGGGAATATTAACTTTCTCACTGAGCCTTTGGTATGAGAAAGCCCAAATTTCTACTCTTCGTTTCACTGCATATTAATTTTACAAACTTAAAGAACATGCCCAAGCTTTCTGAGCCTTTAAGCCGCTCTTCCTCATACAGTTCTTATAGAGGCTAAATAGCTGGCTTTAGGATAAACATAGACATCAACAGAATAAGACCTTATCTTTCATGGCCAATTGACTTTCTTCAGGGTTTCAAGATGATGTAACCAGGAAAGAATTATCTTTCAACAAGTACTGCTGAGATAAATGAATACCAATCTTAAGAGGTATGAAACTGTACCCTTTTCTTACATCATACACACAAATTAACTCAAAATTGATCATAGTCTTAATTACATGGACTAAACAATAAAAAAAAATCTTAGAAGAAAATATAGAAATAAATCTTGGTGACCTTGATTAAGCCATCTCTTAGATACGACATCAAAGTCATATGGTAAAAGAAACTGGACTTCATAAAAATTAAAGAGCTTTTGAGTTTTAAAGGGCACTGTTCAAATAGAAAAACAACACAGAAAGAGTGAAAACATTTGTAAATCACATATCTAATAACAGGTTTATATTCTGAATAGATGAGCAATATTTACTACTCAGCGAGAGAAAGACAATAACAGACAACCCAATTCAGAAAGCAGGGGCAGGATTTGAATAAACATTCTCCCAAAGAATACATAGATGGTCAACTGCACATGAAAAGATGCTTAGCACCAGCACTGTTCAGGAAATGCAAACCAAAATTACAAGGTACCATGTCATACCCACCAGGATAGATAAAATAAAAAAGGTAGACAGTAATAACTCGGCAGTTGCTCAAAAAGTTAAATGTAAAGTCACAATATGATCTAACAAGTCTACTTCTAGGTAAATATCCCCAGAAATCTTAAGTGTATGTCCACACAAAGTCTTGCCACACTAGCATTACTCATAGTAGGCAAGTACCGAGACAACCCAAATGCCCATCAAGCTGACAAAGAAATAAAATATAGTATAGCTGGACAATGAAACATCATTTTTCAATAAAAAGAAATAAAGTAAAGATCTATATTACAGCAGGGATGAACATTGAAAGCATGTTAATAGTACAAGTCAGCCATATATATGTTGAATAATTTGTATAAAATATTCTGAATAGGCAAATCTATATGAAGACTGGTGGTTGCCAGTGGTGAATGGCTTGAGGGAAATATGGGAAGTACTGCCGATGGGTAAGTGTTTGTATTTGTGGAGGATGATGACCCTCTAGAATTTTCTAGTGAGAATGGCTATTGAAACTTATACTTACATGAAAACCCATGCATTATATTAAAGAGGTGAACTTTTGATATGCGAATTATATCTCAATGAGGCCTTTATAAAATAGCTAAAATTATCATTCATACTCTAAGATTAAATGAAATTCTTGGTGCATGCTAAGACACACAACAAATGGTCTCTACTATGGTAGGCACATCTGCTAGTGCTGTATTGTTCCACCTCCATGTTCTGTCCAGATCAACTGCATTTTTGGTTTCCCATACTACATTAACTTCTTGGAGATGAGCAAAGGGACTTATAGATCTTGGTCATCACCCTTGAGTTCCTGATTAACCTGAATTATTCCATGTGGTTCAGAACTATAATAAACAAAACTTCAGAAATGAATCAATCCAAACTCGGCAACATAGAAAATGTCAACCCTAATCAAGAGCAAGTATTTAAACTTATTTCTATTCTGAATCACAAATTTCTGCCTTTTCTAGCATCTATGAATAACCTCAAAGCCCTTCTTGGATTTC
Organism: Cricetiscus sungorus; assembly: GCA_030556225.1. NCBI lineage: Eukaryota > Metazoa > Chordata > Mammalia > Rodentia > Cricetidae > Cricetiscus > Cricetiscus sungorus. Next base: position 14,491,487 of record JANBXA010000737.1, on the reverse strand, counting down.
ACTCATTGCCTGGTCCCAAAGCAAGGACACAAGCTTATGTCTGGGTTATAGCAATGTCTGTTTGTAAACAAAAATTCACTTACAATTTTAAAAATCCATTGATACTTAAAAATGTAACTTAGTAGCTTTTTAAGAGTGATTTTCGTGTGTTTGTTTCTTACAGTGTGGTAGATCTCAAATTAGCTAAAATATAGTAGAATGGCTCAATGGTGATTCTAATGCTTCCAATGTCTTCTGCTGGACAAAAACATTCAAAATGGCCTCTTCACTTCTGTGTCTGATACTTCAGAGGGGATGGCTCAGAGCATCGAGCAGCAAATTGAGTCCTGTGTGTAGCATCTCCATATGCAGTGATGGCTGGAGCCTGCAGTTCTCCTTCACGGAGCCCCAGAATCTCTCTCTCTCTCTCTCTCTCTCTCTCTCTCTCTCTCTCTCTCTCTCTCTCTCTCTCTCTCTCTCTCTCTCTCTCCCACATGTAGCCTATGAGTCAAGTCAGATGTTTTACGTTGCAGCTCTTGGCTCAAAAGGGCAAAAGGCAAATACTGCTAAGTCAGCATCAAGGCTCTAGCCAGAACAATCCCATTTCTGACACACTCTGTTGAGCAAAGCAAGGCAAGGGAGCCTAGATTCCAGGGGACATAGCTACCCAGAGGAGTGAGCAGTTGAAGGGGTGACCCCACAGATGCATCTGAGTAACACGCTTCCACACAACCTAACCGAGCTGAGTTATGCAAGAGTTATGCTTGCAATTCTTTGCCTCTTCTTCAACCAACTTGCTCCAGGTAGAAGCACATCACAGCCTGAGAACAGATGTGCCATGACATAGTGACAATGCTACATGCTGGCTCTGAGAGTCCCACATTAACATAGGTCCACCTCATCATCTCCCTTTACTAATAACTCACACTACCCCTTCAAAGACTCAAGGGAACCATTTGTGTTTCATTTAGCTTTGTCACTCCTCACATTCATGGAACCTTTGTTGAAAGTATTTCCAACCACAGCCGTTTGCTGTTAACAGTAGTTCCAGTTTTCCGATAGGCCAACTGTTTGCAGCAGCAACAACCAAAATAAAAAACAGAGACACCACATTACCTGTAGCCATAGACAGGGGCATTTGTATTTCATCTGCTTTGGAATAATTCCAGGACAAGATGTAAGAGATTGGAGAATTTACCTAGCAGAAGGTATCTGCAGAGAGTACACAGAAAGGACTAGGTATCCAGTGAACCTGAAATCATACTCTAGTGTTCGGGTACTTGTGCATTTTTCTGAGGAATGAGACCCACTAGTTTTCATAAGATTGTTGAAAAGAACCCACAAGAGGTGAAAACTGTTTCCTCTATCAAAGCAGAGGATACACTACGCCAACGTTGTTCCAATCCAGTTGTCAATATTTATTGTCTTAAGTCACATCTTCTTATGGCTGTGTAAATAAGTGGAATCACCATGTCAAATGAAAGGGCGACACTGATCCTTTTTCTCCAGGCCACCTCTTGTCTCTTTTCTTTCTTTTATGGTGACTTCCCATTAATGCCCATATACATAGACTACTAATTTTTAGTGTTCAAACCATATCTTTAGGCATAATATTAATTTCTAACCCTGAAGGATTAGTAATAGGTAGGATTTTGCAGTGAGGGAAATTGCCGACCTTACAGCCTCCTCTGAGATCACAATAGATTATATACTGGTACATGCTTCCAAGTACCTTTTGTCATACTTAAAGGTGTGCTTTCTCATCAGCAACTGCCAGAAAACATTTAGTTAAATATACAGTAGACATGGGTATTTATTGGCTGGTTAAGATTGTTTTTGAGACAGGAGCTCAGATGTGATAATTCAGAGTGACCTTCAACTTGTAGCAATCCTCCTACCTCAGCCCTCCAAATGCTAAAGTCACTGGCATGTGCCACCATACCTGCTTTAGTAGTATATTGTTATTAAATTCTCCCAGAGACACCATGTGCAAAAGTACACAAGCTCTCTCCTTTTGTGTTAGTTTTACTTTCCTATTCCGTATCATAAGTATAAAACAGGAAGAGAGAAGAAAAAGACTCTAGGGTCCCATTACCTCAAAAAAGGTAGAAGTTCTCTCTATGGACACAACCATCAACAGTTATCAACATATATTAACAATTCTTTTTTGATTTTTATTTATTTATATTTTATGTATGTATGCTCTGTATGTATACCTGCATGCCAGAAGAGGGTATCATATCCTAGTGTGTGTAGATGGTTGTGAGCCACCATGTGGTTGCTAGGAATTGAACTCAGGACCTCTGGAAGAGTGGCCAGTGCTCTTAACCATTGAGTCGTCACTCCAACCCCCTAATTCTAATGCCTAATCTCATTAGGCACTGAATTAATAGCATCCAGTGAAGCTCAGGGTAGATTCAAAGAGAAATAAAGTAGTTTTTTTTTCACCCCAGTTTGGCTATGGTGTTGTGGGAGAGACAAATAAAAACAAAAGAAGCAAAGGAAAAATCAGACTGGTGGTGGAACCATCTCAGGAAGAAAGGAAGAACATGGCGTTATCGGTCCTCTCAATTGCATGCAATTTCTAGCAGAACTCTCCACTCTTGGTATCTCTTCCCCATCTCTATCCTGAAAGAAAGCAAGAGAGTAATAGTGAAAGTGGGAAAAGTCTTCAAGACTTCTCACTCTAGTTTCCAGTGCCCTGCCCCTTCCTTCCAAGCATTCATTTCCCACATTTTCTTTCTAAGCTAGCTGTCTCTACTCCTTCCCCTTCCCATTCTTCCCCTTCCTCCCCTTTTCCCCTTTCCCCTTCCCCTTGGCCAGCACCATGTTTCACAGTCACCCTTTCACCCAAAGAGTATGCATTAGGAACCTCAACTGTCCAAGGACTTCGTTGGCCCTAGAGATGCAAAGCCCTAACCAAAAGTAAGTCACCCAGAGAAAATATGTGTACCAGACTCTCAGCCTCTTTGGGATCTATCTTATCTTTACATATTCCATTTTTATTTCTTCCACTTTCTCTCTTCTGACTATTTTTGATCCCATCTCAAGCACTGTTAGAGACTTCCTATGAAAAGAAATTAACTATAATGGAAGAGGGACATTAAAAGCCTCAGTTTCCTTGGAAATTATTGAACTCATGAGGGTTCACTTTGGGTTTTGAATCTTGAGAACTGCTATAAGACATGATTTTTTCTAATCAGAATATTTTAACCCTTGCCCTCTCTAGCTCTTCAGATTCTCCTTTTTAATCTTCAGGCTCTGAGAGTCTTTCATAAGCTCCAGTTGATGCCAGATCATGAAGGAATGTCTTTCTAAATTCTTAAACTTAAAGTAAGCCCACTCAAAGAAGCTTGGAAGCAGGTAGAACCCACACCTCTGTAGAGGCAAGTCTGGATGCATATCATGGACAGGGCATTTCAGACAATCTGTGTGCTCCGCTGATGGCCCACCTAAAGCTCGGACATATGAACCAGCCACACTATGTTATCTCCTGCCACATTGAAATGTGGCACCTCCATGCTTGCTATGTGAGGTGACTGCTGACAAAACTGGAAAACACTATAGCAAGGCAAAGGATGGCAGTGTGTAGAGCTATACTGCAGCAGAGAGCCCACCTATTAGAACTGGAGATAAACCAACATGCGTTGCAAAGGTTGTTTGATAGGCTCCCAACCATGATCTAATTCTAGAAGTAAAAAATGAGTAATGGGGCTTGAAAAGATAGCTCAGGGGAATTTGCTGAACAAATATGAGGACATCAGTTCTGAGACTATCACCCAGGTAAAAAACTGGTTGTGGCCACATCTGTAACCCTAGCAGAGACAGGAGGGTTGCTGGGGCTCGCTGGCCACCAGCCTAGCTCTAGTCTCAGTGAGTAATCCCCCTCCTCAAAGGAGTGACACACAAGTGATAGATGAGAACACTCAATGTCTTCCTTTGGATTCTACACCTTATCTAAACACCCCAACTCATGTGCACATATACCACAGGCATATGTGCATACTCTTGCAAGTGCACATGCACGTGCACACACACACACACACACACACACACACACAAGCACACACAATAATAATAGTGAACATTTTGAAATTTACAAAACTGCCATATATTTCCAGTGTTTCATGTGAAATCCAAGATTACAAAGGGTCAAGGAGGAAAGAAAAACAGAAAACAAGAAGGAGGAAGGGAGGAAGAGAGAAAAGAAAGGGAGGGGGAAGGAAGGGAGGGAGTATGTGAAGGTGTTTACAACTCTGACTCTGGCCAAGGATGTAATCCGAACCACATATGGCAAATAGAACCCCACAGCCTGCTCCCTAGAAGGTGATGGGACATACTTCTTCAGATGTTAGTGCCATTTAGCAGATCAGAACATAGCACCATTCTTTGACTTTCTCCACGGAGATTTTTCTTTCATTAATAAAGTTGGTCAATAAAAAATTATCTGCTGCATGGAGATCAGTAAACAGATTTTTTTTTTAGGAAACCCTACATGGGTGGTAACTAAAACATTCAAATTTTGGTTTCACTTTGGCACGGGCAACAGGGTGAACACTTGGAAGTCATTTCACTTTCCTGGGTTTTAGTTTCCTTTTGTTTCAAATGATGATATTTGGGCTCTCAGCTAACGTCCTAGCTCTGATGATCTATGATTGTATTCCATGGACTCTAACTGAATAGTCATCATCCAACAGATGTCTTCCTGTGAGAAACCAGTCACTCTCTGCATTTGTATCAAGTTGTATTAATGTCTTGAAGATGAGTTACACAGCCCTGATGTCCTTCCTTGTTCCAGAAAAATCACTAGACTTAACTAAACCACAGTGAAAAGTAGAGCTAAAAATGATTTGGAAGTATAATGAGATTCAGACCAACTAAATCCAAAGGGGAAAATAAATACAATTAATTTTATAAGGAGGATTATATAATTACAATAGTAATTCTTAGTTTTTCCTTTAATTATGCTTTAAAATAGTCACTCCACATTGTGAACCCAAAATAAATACAGGGAGTAAGCACCCCTTCAGGCAGTTGTGTGTGGTGGAATGACTAGAAGAAAATAAGATGTGTTCCCTTCTGGTCCCCAATGGATGTGGGAAGCTAATAACATGCATGTTTTCTCTCTGTGTTAGTCAAAGTTCATTGCGACATAACAACTTACCACAACCTTACAATGCCATATATTTATTACACCATAGGATGGGATAAACGAGCTCTTCACAAGGCCTCATTGAGGTTGCAGGGAAACTAATTTGCCTTATCAACTGGAGGGCTGACTAGAAAAGCATCCACTCTCCAACTTATTCAGATTGTTGACAGTTTCATTCAGTTGTGATCGGTGGAGGTCCTGGCTTCCAATGACTGGCACTAATGTCTGCCCTCAAATCCTACAGGTCCCCCAACTTCACTGAACATCACTCACACATTAGTTTTCCCAACAATCCACATCATCAAGACAACAAGGGAGTCTTTAGAATAAGACCAATATCAATATAGAACCTTGTATAACATAATCACAAGAGTGATTGATTAGCCCTGCATATGCTCATCATCTTCTCCTAGCTAGCCTCAACTACCGTTCCCATCCATAGTTGAGGGATTACACAAGGACATCAGCCTGATAAGGCTGTTATCATAAGCATCACCTTAAACTCTATCTGTCACCAAAAAAAGAGTAAAGAATTCCTACTCCCTGACTCAGTCTCTAAAGAGAGACTGCCTTGGGGCAGTGCCGACCAGGGGGCTATATATGGTAGCCATATTGAAGTCAAGTCACACACAGCCTTAAGGCCTCCAGTGATTTGTTAGAGTCTGCATTGCTGTATAGAATATACTTAGGATTGCTATGTAGAAGCAACTAGGAAGGGACTATGGACAACAGAGTCATCATATTCTGGCCTGTGGCCAAGAGCAGCCAAGGACAGGAAGCACATGGCAGCCACAGGCAGAACTTAGAAGGTGACATGGAACCTGTGGGCAATTATGAGTGGAACAGGAAAAGGAAATGATCCAGAAAGCCAGTAAGGACCCCATGAGACCTGCCTCAAAACCTTCAAGGCTGTTCCCCACTTCTGTGGGGACAAAGAAAATTCACCCATCCATCATTTTTAGGGGGAGAAGTCTGGAAACCTGAGCAGTTACCTGAAACGGACTATTTTAAAGTACAAGGAGACTGGCATATTGTTAATTGGCTCATTTAAAGTTCACATTCGTTTCCCTGCTACCCCAGGGCTGTAGAATCTTGAAGAAAATTCAGTTATAGAGAAATAAAGGAACTACATTTTCTGCACGGAATTGGATTGTGTGAGTAAATCTGTAATCTTGCTACACCTGCAATGTAACAGACATTATATACATATGTTTTCATAGAATTCTCCCTCAGTCCTGTGGGGTAAGTGTTATTATATTCCCATTTTAACAAATGAAGTTGAAACTCTGAGAGGTTATGTAATTTGTGCAAGGTCACACAGCTGCTAAGTGGAAAACTTTGTATAGAGTCCAGAATTGTCTGACTATGGCATGTGGCCTTGGTCACTGTGCCCATGTATTAGAGTAGCCTTGCTTCTACAACAAGCACTTACCAAATCTCAATGGCCTGGCATAAGGCTCATAGCTTATTGCTTCTTTCATAGCCAGGATAAGTAGGTGGGAGAAACTCTACTTGAGAGTTCCATTTGTAGCCCAGAACAATCCCATCCTTCAGTTCATCCTCTTCTCCAGGTAGCCAAAAATATGCAGGAGGAAAGACTATGAAGACATCCTATGGTTCAGGCCTAGAGATGTTATGTGCCCACTTCTGTCAATATCTACTTACCAAACCTTAGGGGCAAACTGCCCCCTACCTGCAAAGGCATGAGATATGAAAGACATATAGAACTCCTTACCCCAGCTCCTTCCACACATTACTTAAGGACATGTGTTTCCATCTCCTTCTTTGGAGAAAAAATTTTCTTTAAATATGAAAGTCAAAATCATTTCTTTTTATATCTAGCCCAATAATGAAATAGTGAAGAGAATGTATATAGCCAGAAAAGCTTCGACTTGGCTTTAAGGGACTCTGCCGTTTGCTGCAAGTCACCTATGATCTAGTTTGGTTTCACACAAAGGAAAGAATGTTTATTACCTGTGCTTTCTAATATCCTTCAAGGTTTAATGGGAGGGTGGCTTTAAGGACCATGGCTCATAAGAAGTATAGCAAAGGGAACAAGAAGGAAAGTGGTACCTGACGCTTAGTTCAATTGCAATAGCTCTGTCTTGATCTCTCATCTATATTGACTGAGCACATAAACTGTGAAAAAAAATAGTGCTATAAATGAATGAACCAGTGGTAGAAACCAATGCATTTGCTTAGACACCATACATAATATATCTCTGTGACCTGAGGAAGACACTGTTGGACAAATGACAGTGTCCAACTCACTCTACCATCCTCAAATGCCATTTGAAGAGTAAAACGAGCATGAGCAGACAGACCTGGGGTCAAAATATGAATCTCGTTAGGTAGGCACAGTAGGATCCTGACATTGTACTATAAAGAACATGGAAGGCCACAGATTTAATGAGCAGACAGTCATTACAGCAATTAAACAATGATGACAGAAATTAAACTGTTTCAAGGTTCTGCCTCTTGCAAGCTGAATCATGTAGTGAGATATCCACCTCGCCTGCACCTGTTGCTCTGACAATGCCCACTGGGGGTGGGGACAGGTCCAGATGTGACCTGGGAGAACTAGGTCTGGGGTTGGGGACCCCAGCAGGCTCCCTCTTGCTTCATGGTTGGAGACAGATAGCATCCAGAGGCATCCTTAGGATGGGAATCTGCTGGCAGTCATCTGTTTCTGTTGTAAGTGATTTTTCCCTGAATAAACATCCATCAGCCTATTTATTTTCGCAGATTCTTATTTAGCCATGACAGAATCACCCTGGGCAAGTCACCTAACCTCATTCTTCCTTCAGTCTCTCTTGTGTAAAATGGGTTTTGTAATACGTCACCTCGTAAGCCCGTTGTAAGGATCAAACCAATATCTGCAAAGCATTTAGTGTGTGTTTGACCCATATGATAGAAATACAAAAATTCCAACTGTTAAAACTAATAAAAAAGTCCCAAACATCAAACCAGCCTCATGGTGTCCCTCTAAAGAGCTGTGATAACTTTAACACAAAGTCTCTGGGGGAAGAGAGAGAGAGAGAGAGAGAGAGAGAGAGAGAGAGAGAGAGAGAGAGAGAGAGAGAGAGAGAGAGAGAGAGAGAGAAGAAAATATAAAGTGTTAGAGTAGAAAAGTTACATTGGGGAAGAGATGGCATGTATACATTGCTGACAACTTAAGGCCAATTCTCTTAGATGTAGGGTGGAAGCAGCCAGGAGGAAACTCAGTGAATCTAGTCTCAAAGTATGGCGCAGTCTTTAGGCAGGTGCCAGAGAGTGCACAAGGGGCCCAGCAGTCAGTGAGAGCCTGAATCACTATGTCCACTAGACAAAACCACACCCTCCAGTGAGGGTGACCACCCATCCTGGGGAGGGTTTGAGCAGTCACAGACATAAAAGGCAGTAGAGCAAGAGTCTGGTGAGATAGCTCAGTGGGTAGAGAGAGATGTGTGTACTCAGCTGTGATGATCTGACTGCAATCCTGGGATCACGAGGCCAGGAAGAACTGACTCCCAGGAGAGGTCCCCTCAGACTTCCACCTGCACCGCTGTACACTAACGTCACATCCCAAACAGAAAAAGATTAGTAAAATAAAATAAAGAAACCAAGAAGTATGCTTCCTCTCTAGTAGGCCTTCAGTTTTTCAAGCAGGCATCCATGTATCTTTTAACAAGCAAGTATGTGGTACCCAGGTGTGCACAGGTTTGCATTAAATAAAAGATAAAGAGCGCAGGCTGCGGGTGTCTCCTGTCTCTGACACCCAGGGATCCAATGATCATCAGAGAATCCTTTTCCTAGGCAGGCCCTCAGGAATTAAGTTCAGACAGCATCTTCACAATCTCATGTTTTATTTTAATAATCTAAAAGCCAATTCCCTCAAATTACCCATCAGAGGCAGAAAAAAAAAAAAGGATTACCTCACTGTAACTTTTAAAACCCAAACTGATTAATTTCTCGAATAAATAATTTAAATCTTAGACATGAAACTATTTGGAAAAGAGTTCTACTTAAGTAATTTTTTTCTGTACCTTTCAACACCAGTGGATTTCATGAAACACGATGTTTGTGTGATCTGCAACATAATTTCCAAAATGACCTATCCAAGAGAGGGCTTCATAATGGCAGCCAGCGTTCCCTTCTAATTCAGAACAGGAAGTGGTAGAGCAAAGACAAGTCTGCAGCCAAGTCTGTGTCTAAGACCTAAATAAATGCTCTTTGTGGATGAAAGGGCAGGGAATAGATGCTAAGTCTCAAAAATGCTATCAGATATTAGATGCACTATCTACCCCCAAACACTGAAACACCACAGAATAAGTCTTGACAGAGACATTGGGATTCAATGTCAATCTGCCTTTTGGGATTATCACATCACATCAGATGTGATGGTTAATACTGTCAACTTGACCAGATCTAGAATCACTTAGGAGCAGAGCATCCAGGCACCACTGTGAGGGATTGTCTACACTAAGCTAGCCTCTGGCTATGCCCGCAAGGGGGTAACTAACTGAATTGGGTAATGCTGTTCCCTGGGCTTTGGTCCTGGGTGACACAAATAGGAGAAAGCCAGCTTTCATTGTTCTCTGTTTCCTGACTATGGATATAATGTAACCAGAGCCTCAAGCTCTTCCAACCTTCTTCTGTGCCATAATGGTATAGACCCTCAGAATGTGGGCCCAACAAGTCTTTCCCTTTCTAGTCAGCTTTCATCAGGGTGTCTTATCAAATCAACACAAAAGGTAACCATGCCAGATGTAAGTTGGCCTTATACAATAGCTGTAGAGAAGGACGTGTCCGTAATGGCTGTACCATGTGTATATGTAAGGACAGGTGACCTCATATGTTCATTTCTTACCTGAGACCTTAAATCTCCTGTGTCTCACTAACCTATCACTTAAGAATACTGTCCCTCCTCTACATGGTTTGGCCATGATTTTTTTTCTATGTACAAAATTTTGTCAGTTCTCCTCTGAGTCCTTGGTTTGGCTGAGTATATCTTTAGCTTCTCTCTCCCTGAACTTGCAGAATCCTGTTTGATCAAGAATCCTGAGTGACTTTAACAAAATCCCCACTTTAAGTATCTGAGCACCCAAGGCTGGACAACTTATCAAGCTGGTTTAGCCACAAACTCACTTTTCCTGATACTCCTGCCTAAATCATTTCCTAATGACCATCTCTACCCTGTATCACATATAAATTGTGACCTGCCCTTACTGAAGTCCCAACCCTCTGTCAGACCCCTCACTGGCCCTTGTCGCTTTGTCACTTCTCATGAATAAAGTCTGTCTAAACATTTTTAATGTCAGAGTAGTGTGTTACTATGTTGAGCTTAGAGCAAATGAATAACCTATGGAATTTAGTACAGACAGTATCTGACATATAGTCAACCCTCATTATCTTTGTTCTCATCGTCATCATTACCATCATTACCACCACCATCCTTGCTAGACAATGGAGTGTGGTTTGTTTTAAAGAAATGCTATTAACTCCTTAACAATACTTTTAGACTCTTAATAGAGACAGATAGAAAAAATGGGAATAGTCAGATGACTGAGGATGGTAGATAGAAAGATGGATGGATAGATAATAGATAGACAGATAGAAGGATGGATGAATAGATAGAGGATGGATGGACGGACGGACGGACGGACGGACGGATAGATAGACAGACAGATAGAATAGACAGACGGGGCAGTGTTATTTTCTATGCTATGAGTTTCCTCTCTGAGACTTCAGAACCTAGAATTGACCACACTTAGTCTGAATTCTCAATTATCTTGTTACCAGCTGTTCTGATGATGCTCCAGCTGCCACTCCTCCCCAAGTCTGGGGCTTTTACTCTGGAAAATAGGGGTGTTATCAACAATTGTTTCTAGGGCTTCATGAGAACCAAATGAATCTACACTCAGTATAGTCACTATCTTGTTAACATTGGTGTCATTAGAGTAGAAAGCTTGTGTCACCAGCTTCAGGACACGACTCTCTAAACCAGAGTGCCCCTGTGAACCTGTCACTTCACAAATAAAGCAACCGAGTCACATTTCTCTAATAGCAGGCACAAGGTTCTTTGGAGCCTTGTCCTTCTAACTCGACCCTAAATACTTTATCCTGTTTCAATTTCCAAGCTTACAGAAGGCCCAGGCCTTTTGAATGTTCCACTGGAATGTTAATTGTGGGAAATTCCAGAATCTGTGGCTTAGAGACCAGTTCCCATTTCCCCTGCTGCTTGGCACTGGGATCCCCTCTTGCCTGGCCTTCAGAACACCAGCTCACTTTCCAAAGCCCATAAGACTGAAGCCAGATGGCAGTGCAGCCAGGTCCTGCCGCTTTGGGCCCTCCTCGCTCTGCCAGCCCTGTAGCTCCATCCTCTGGCACTGATCTCCAGTTCCTACGCAGCCTCACAGGCTCCCCAAGGTGGCACCAAAGAAAGCCTTCCTTTATACAACTTCCAGAAATGCATCCCCGATCTCTTGCTGCACCTGAGCTACCACTAATAAGGAGGTGATGCAGGTCTACTTGTCACCCCCAGACCAAATACCACCCACTCATTTAAAAGAAATAATGTCTTCATGTGCCTGAACTTCACTCTCCCTTTGCTTGGGGCAGTGACCTTTCGCAGTTTGCAAGGGAATACCTCCCAGTTGAGTTCATCATTAGCACAACAGGCTGATACAGGATGCTGCCGCAGGGATCACAGAGCCCATGGTTCCCGGAGGCAGCCATGACCATGTGGCCTGGGCCCCTGACTGGATGCTCTGCCACCTGAGTTCCTGACCTGATAGGTTTGCAATATTCACAGAAAGGCCAGGTTTGTTCCACAGTGGGGGTGGGAGTTACTAAATGTCTGCTCACCAATAGGAAGCTTGGGAAAGACTGGGGTGATTGACAGTCATAAAAGAATGGGGTGGTTAACATGCATAAGAGAATGGGGATAGTTTAGTGGAAAGGATCTTTAAACCCCCATTATAGGAGGCAGGGGGTGGCTTAGTGGGCAAAGTATTTTCTGTGCAAGAATGAGAGCCACAGTCCCACCCTTCAGCACCCAAGTAGAAGCCATATTTAGCAGTGCACATGTAATCCCCAACACAGGGCTAGGCTGTGAGACAGGTAAATGCCTGGACTCCCCTACCAGCCAGGCGAGATAAAGTGGTGAGTTCCAACTTCTATGAGAGGCCCTGTCTCAAAACATATGGTGGAGTGTGTTGAGGATGACACTGGCTATAACCCTCTGGCCCTAACACAAGCATACACACACAAACATACTTCATAATAGATGGGGACAACATCAGTCACTTCAACGCCCTCAATGTATTCCTCTAGACAAAAGGCTCTGTGCCTAAAAGCTAATATTTTGCACAATGGTACCATTTTAAAAGATAATGACACTAGACAAGCCTAATGGGTGGATCAATGGGATGAAAGTGTCAGTCAGATCACCCTCTGTCCTCAAGAGTGAAGGGACGATGAAGAGACAGAGAGATTCATAGCTCTGGTCCTGAACAAGGCAAGTGCCCTGTATTACCACGGACATGTGTGAGTGGTGGCTTCTGACTTTTGGAATGCTTGCACTTTACCCTCATTTTGCTGTGGAAAGAAAAGGGAGACCTTCAGGAATCCAATAATTTGCTTTTAGGTGATGGCTAGCTATGCACAGAACAGGCTAAAACAGCCCGGATCCTTTGCGGGCTCCACACCACTCTGCTTGCTCAGTGTCTCCCAGTTCTGAGCACTGGCCCGGGATGCTCAGGTGGCCATGCCTTCCCTTCCCTCTGCATTAAACTAGACTTTTGGTGAGAAGAAAAATGAATATTATTAGGACACCAGCCAGAGTCCTCGAAACCTTCATCTTTTTCCCCCTGCTTCCAAGTATTCAACTCCCCAAGAGTCAAGCAATCTGCCTAGTGTACCAGAAAACCAAGTTCATTTTTATTGGGAGCTATTTGAGGCGTATCAGCAGCATGCCAGACACTGTTCCATGGTCCCCCAGAGCCTTCCTCCCCACTTCGGACTGATTTATGCTAAAAACAATTATATACCCTGGAGCTTCACTCCTGGATCTGGCAAAGGGGCACCCTGAGGGGCCCTGTGAGAACTCAGTGAGCAATATTTTTGTGGATCTTTAATGGTCGGCATGCCAGGCCAACTCCAAGGCAAACTAGTTTTGAGTGTGTTTATAAGCAATGGGTCAGGATTGATGGAGGCTTCTACATACCACGGGAAGAGGGGCTGGCACAGCCCTGCGCGTTCTCGGAACTCCAAGGTTAACTGGAGTTCATCCCCCATTCGGAATGCTATATGGTCCCCCTGGAGTACACAAGGCTGTGGCCCTTACTGCAACAGTCTTGAGGCCACTCTAGTTAGCCAGTGTTTCTGCTCCCACAGTCAGAAATGTGTTGCACAAATCCGAGCAGGAGTAGGAGGGTAGAAATAGGAGCATTGTTTAAAGCCCCAGAGAAAATGGTAGAAAACTCACTGTTACAGATCCCCCATGGAAGGCCTTACCCTCCCTGGGGAGCAGAAAGAGGATGGGATGGGATGGGGGGGGCTGGGAGGGTGAGGGAACTGGGATTGACATGTTAAACAAGCTTGTTTCAAATTTAAATTAAAAACATTATCAAAAGAAAAAAAAAGAAAACTCACTGTTGTCATTGTTCAAAAGAGCCATTTATGGCTTATTTCTCAAGTTCCAAGTTTGACTGTATGTTGGACAGTTGTTGTACCTCTCTACCTCCTCATTACTGCAATAATCAGTTATGTAATCTTACTTGGAATTAGCATGAGGATTTATACTCAACTCTATTCATGCAAACACATAACTTTGCTTAAAGCTACGGCAGAAAGAGGTCATCTCACAGTGAGTGAGATTCCCATCAGTGAAGCAGATCAAGTGGGTATAAAAGCCTTCAGATTATAATTATATTGACTATCCTGGTTGTCTGTGTGTGAGTGTGTGAGTGTGTGTGTGTATATGTGTGTGTGTGTTGTCAACTTGACACCAGCTAGAATCATTTGGGAATATAAACCTCAGTTGAGAAAATGACCCCATCAGATTGGCCTATGGCTAATTTTCCTGATTAATAATTGATGTGGCAAGGTTCAGCCCATTGTGAGTGGCGCCACTCCTGAGCTGGTGGTCCCAGCTTGTATAAGAATGTAGGCTGGTGGAGCACACCTTTAATCCCAGCACTCTTGAAGCAGAGGCAGGTAGATCTCTGTGAGTTCAAGACCAGCCTGGTCTATAAGAGCTAGTTCTGTGACAGAGAAACCCTGCCTTGAAAAACAAAAAGCAAAAAAACAAACAAATCAACAAACAAAAAGAATGTAGGCTGCTGGGTAATATTGGTACATGCCTTTAATCCAAGTACTGGAAGGCAGAGGCAGACTGACATCTGAGTTTGAGGCCAGCCTGGTCTACAGAGTGAGTTCCAGGACTACACAAAGAAACCCTGCCTTGAAAACAAGAACAAGAACAACAAACAAACATAAATGCTGACCAAGTCATGGAGAGTCAGTTCCCACCTCCAGGTTCCTGCCTGAAGTTCCTACCCTGACCTCTCCCTGGGCTGTGATGCAGAAGTGTCAACTCAAATAGATACTTTCCTCCCAAAGTTCCTTTTGGTCATGGTGTTTATAACAATGATAGAAACCTAACTAAGATGTTGATCTGAGACTACGATCATATTAATTATCCCTCTCTTTGAAGACCAGGATTGAGAATGTGAAAGAAAGAAAGAAAGAAAGAAAGAAAGGAAGGAAGGAAGGAAGGAAGGAAGGAAGGAAGGAAGGAAGGAAGGAAGGAAGGAAGGAAGGAAGGAAGGAAGGAAGGAAGGAAGGAAGGAAGGAAGGAAGAAAGGAAGAAAGAAAGAAAGAAAGAAAGAAAGAAAGGAAAGAAAATTATCTCTTAGACTAAGTTCAGTTAATTTTACAAATATTACAAAAATCCAAACCAGGCATGATAGTGCATACCTGTAACCCTGGCTCTTGGGAGGTTAAGGCAGATGGATCTCAAGTCCAAGGCAGCGTGGGATGCACTGTAAAACCCTATGACACACTCCAAAATGAATCTACTTTGTCAACTCTGCATCCTTATTCCAAACTTCCTCCTTATTATAATCACATACTCTCAGACAATGTCACACAACCTAATGAAATAATATACAGAGCAAAAAGCTAAGCTATATTGTGAGAACTAGATGGAATGTTTTAGGAGGAATTAGTAAAGGCAATTGACAGAAAAGAGTTGCAGGTTGGTGGATGTTGGCAATAGAACTGTAACGGCCTGGATGTGATTGTAAAGCTCTGAACTGCTTCTGCATCCTGATGTAAAGTAAGATTGATTTTAATTTAAATGAAAAAATTTTTACAAGAAAAAAAAAAAAATGACTGCTTCATAAGCTAAAAGGTCCCAAGCTGGAAATGATAGGTTTTGACTCTAGGTGTGGTTTATGCAAATGATCAAGGAACTCCAGAGTCTATATGCTGCTACTCAAGGAAGTCTAAGCCCTAAACAATTAAAATACACAGAGCCAATGAATGAGATTTACTGATGCTAAAAAGAAAAACAAATAAACACACACACACACTCGGCTTTTTTTCTTTTGCTTTGTTTTCGTGTTATCAATGACTAGTCTACTACACTAGGAGATTACTACACTAGGAGATGAGTTTTCCTAATCTGAGTGTAAACTAGAAGAATATGTCACTAACTTGAAGGTTTCATTCTCCTTTGCTCCCTACAAAGTTTTCATCCCTTCATCTGTTCCCATACTGAGATCATCAATATCCTTGAGCTACACGGGAAAGGCATTGTGCCAAGAACTTGGTAGATGGCAGCACCTCTCCCCCAGGAAGCACCTTCTGAGAGCCCAGCCTCATCTCCTGCTTTACCCTCCACGTGCTAGTCTAACTGCATCCCGTGCTAGTCTAACTGCATCCTGTCCCTTCCTCATTTCTCTGTTTCACACTGTTGTGGTCCCGTGTGACTTCGTCTCTGTTCTTCTCTTCCTGGAAACTTCTACCCCACTCTAGCCTGTCCTAACTCTTCCTGTTCTGTGGCTATTTCTACCAAGGAGTCTGCCCTCTCACCAAAAACAATCTCATCTCATTCTCCTTCAGAATATTGCTTTTTGCTCTTTTCATGGAATTACTAATTTGCTGTTATTACAAATTACTATTTTCTTAGATTAAACCTTTTCCCTAAATTTCAAGCCATGCTGGTTGATCACTGTATTAATTGGCTTTCTGTCACCGTGACCAGTGCCCGAGAGGTTTACTTTGGCTCTGCTTCAGAAGTCTCCATCCATTGCTGGCCGTATCCATTGTTTCTGTGCCTGTGATGAGGCAGAGCATCAGAACAGAAAGGCACAGAAGGACAGGGCAGCCAGAGAGTGGGGAAGGTGATCAGAAGGAGACTATTGCAAGACAGGCTCCAAAGGCATGCTACGAGCAGCCCCTTCATCCATGTCAGCATTGTCTTCACCTCTACCACCTCCCAGCAGTCTTTTCCAACTTCAGATCCGTCTATAGACTCAACTACAGAACAGAGCAGAGCCACCATGGCCTATTCATCTCCAAAATCATCCTACAATCTACCTAGACATCCGTCCTACTCATTTCCCAGGCATCTCTCAAGCCAATCAAGCTAGCAATCAATGTTAACCATCACAGTGACTGACACTTTAATTTTAGCATACCTATCTTAGCTCTATTTTATTGCTATGAAGAGATACCACTACCAAAGCAACTCTTATAAGAAAAAGGATTTAATCAGGGGCTTGCTTACAGAGGTCTGGTCCATTATCAGCTTGGTGGGAAGCATGGCACATGCGGGGAGACACTGGAACAGCAGCTGAGAGCTTCACATCCTGACCCACATGATGGGAGATGTCATTCTGTAAATATGTTTCTCGTACTGGTTAATGAATAAAGCACTGTGGCCAATGAGAAAGCAAGATAGGCAGAGCTAGGAGACAAGGAGGAAAGAGGAAGTAGTTAGGAGGGGTCAGCATGTAGAGCATAGAGGAAGCAAAGAAAGTAGTTAGGAGGGGTCAGCATGTAGAGCGTGGAGAAAGCAAGATGTCGGCCCACCACGCTCGGATAAGATGACCACGTGAAAATACTTAGATAAGTAAAAATGGGTTAATAATTAAGACAGAGCTAGCCCATAAACAATAATAGTAGCTGGCCAACAAGATTGTATCAAATGGAGTCTCAGCGTGTTATTTGGGGCTGGTGCAGCTGTGGGACCAGACCGGCGGCAGGCGGGCTGGTGGAAAACACATGCTACACCCACAGGCAGCAGAAAGAGAGAACTGGGCCTGGCATGAGCTTTAGAAACCCCAAAGACCACCCACAGTGACACACTTCCTACAACAAGACATCACCTACTCCAACAAGATCACATCTCCTAATTCTAGCAATCTTTTCACACGGTTCCCCCACCTCATGACCAAGAGTGCAAATATATGAGTCTCATTCAACCCACACAGCCTTCATACTGCCTGGCCCAGGCCTGTTCATAAATTCCAACTGCTGTTTTGACTACTAGAATACTCTGCATAAAGTCTAAGCCCATGAAATGACCATGAGAAAAACTGTGTTGATATATTATAAATGCGTTTCCTCATCACTAAGACTGGAACTTCAAATCACCATCTACAGAACAGCTAGTGAGCTATGTGAGGGGAGCTCTGTGGAAAGGGCCATTCTTTGGAAGTCTTATTTGATTAGGAAGCATGCACTCTATGGAGATTTTCTTGCCTACTGGAAAACATCTGGAGATAAAATGAAAGAAATTAAAATTTTCTCGTATTTCTAGAACTATCATTCTTTCAGAGATTATGTTTATTTTTTCACATGCCTGGAATGGAGCTCAGGGATTATGAGGCAAACGACTCCCCTCTTTGGAAATTTTAGAATACTGGAAATATTCTCCCAGCTGCCCTACAACGGTTGTAAATCTGATTCATTGTTACCCAGGCCACTGTGAACAAGACTAACCCAAGCAGTTACCAAAGATGACCATGATTTTAAATCATTGTTTAGCCTTTAGCCCTCTAAACCAAATGCATCCACACAAGCCCAAAATTGCTTGCCCCTGCCACACAGTCATTTCTAAAGAAAGCGATTGTTGCACAATCATGCTGTTAATAAGACTTGGTAGCCCAGCTTATAGATCCAGGATGTGTCTGTATAGCTTTGCCTAACGCCCTCACTTAGCAGGCCACTGGTACACATTATGCCCAGGAGGATTCGAACCTGCCTCTTAAGGACTTGCAGGGCTGTGATGAGGAAGATCCCAGGCTGACAGAGGGTCAGCGTGCCAGACTAACATCCACCTCTGCTCCCAATGCGTGTGTGTGATTTCAACTGGCCCAGCTTTACTTCCCTCCTTAGTAGGACTGTGGTAAGAAATATGAGAAAGTTCAGGGAAAATGTCCTGAAGATTTCTAAGGACAGACTAGTGAATTCCTTACTCTGATCCATACTGGTTACCTGCAAAGCATTTGTACATTCAACTCAATTAAGCCTCTTAAGCTTCTTGTTAGAGCAGCAAGGCAAGAGGCATGGGCTCACCTGTCAGAAACGGGTGATGTTTCATCTTTTCTCCTTCCAAGAAGGATTACAGATCCTCCCATCATTATCCCCATTTTATAGATAAGGAAAAACAACAGAATCCAGCAGTTCCCTATCTCAGGCTAGGGTTCTATCAAAATTCCCATTACCAAAGAGTTGCCTGAACTGGAAAAGGCAAATACCCCAAAACATGGGCAAAGGCTATGAAGAAACATGTCACAGAAGACACACAAATGGCTAATAAATGCTAAAAGTGAAGAAGAAAAAAATCGACAGGCTCATCAATAAGGAAGGTATATGAATTAAAACAAAACAAAAAAGTGTTTCTCCACTACCCTCATCAAACTGATTGTGTGTGTGAGTGTGTGTATGTATGTGTGTGAGTGTGTGAGAGTGTGTGTGTGAGTGTGTGTATGTGTGAGAGTGTGTGTGTGAGTGTGTGTGTGCGCACACGCGTGTGTGCACACGTGCGTGTTTGAGGTTGCCCATATACCTGTGTTCACATACATATGGAGGCTAGAGAACAAGCTTGAGCGTCATTCTTTAGGAGCTCTCCTCATTTTTTGAGACAGGGTCTCTCATTGGCCTGGAGATCAGCCATTAGGTTATACCAATGCTAGAAATCTCCATGGACCCTCTCATCTCTTCAATAGTGCTAGGATTATAAGCATATGCTATCAGGGCTGACTTTTTCACATGGGATCTGGGCATGAAACTTCAGTCATTTTTCTAAGACAAGTACTTTACCAGCCAAGCCCTCCCCAACCACAGACTAGCAGTTTTAAAAGATCACCAGCTGGAGTGGAGGCTTATGATACTTGGTTGGAACTATAAAGCCATGTTACCTCTGTAATTAGTCTGTTCTACATACACCCAATCACATAATGACAAACACTGAGGGGGCCCTGGGACCATGGACAAGATAAATGTCACCTCTCTCTCTCTTAACAGTTATCAACAAGGCCTCTGGGAGCATGAGGGAGAATCTGCAACTCCCAGGCTACCCAGGCTGGCTCTTGAGTAGAATCTTCATTTGGATGAAGAATTCGAGAGTACTCAAAGCAACAGAGGAGAATGGAAGACCTGCACTGGAGTGGGGCACATACAGAGTCTTTAAGGCTGGAACAAAAAATGAAATCCACAGAGAGGTGGAGAGAAAGGGCAGAGGACCATGTGGGGAATGGCAGGCTTTCTGTTACAGGAGAGCATATAGTAGAAAATAAGACATGGAGGAAAAAGATAGAAGAGCCTAGGAAGCAGAGTATCCACATAAATCAGTCAGGTATTCATTCATTGCCAACATTTTCTTGAGCAGCTTCTTTGTGACAGTTACCGACCAGGACGTTGAGTTATATCTAAGCAAGGAGACTTGCCATTGGAGATTATTCTAATATAGAGCCATGTAGGTAGCAGTGTATAAAATACATTGCATGATAAAGCAATGACAAGCCACAAAACCAAGCTCATCTGTTGGAACAGGGTACTGAGACGACTCTGGTGAAGACACAGTAGGTGTTGGGGCTAGAACCTATTGACTTCCTCTTCTAATCACTTTGGTGTCCTTAGTGAAGTAGGAAGCAAGGTCATCAGGTAAGAGCAAGTATTGGGAAGGAAGTTAGGGAGGTAGGAGGCTGAAAGTACAAAGAACTAATACAGATGCTATTTTCACCAAAATAGCCCAAAGCACATAGCAGCAAACAAGAGAACATAACTTGAACAAGGTGGAAGGCAAAAATCAATACTCAAGGTTGTCTTCCCACTACCACATGTAAGCGGTGTCATGTCCACCCCCCACACACATAATTCACACACACATAATTCACACACACACACACACACAGAGAGAGAGAGAGAGAGAGAGAGAGAGAGAGAGAGAGAGAGATTAGAAGAGGAAGAAGGAAAGTAATTTAATGAAATCTGAAAGGGGTAGGAGGGTCAAGACAATATGGTAATTAGGATTGGGGTTGAATTTAAGCCCAAGGGAAGAATAGGGATATTAAGGGAGGATGGTATACCGAAAAGGTAAATAAACATTAAAACATGGTCCTGCTGGCTACAAATCGTTCTGGCTGGGCACTAAAGAGAAGGAGCAGGGAAGATAGCAGGTGGGGGCCAAGAAAGGGAACTTTAATTTGAGACTACAAAGGAGCTGTCATTGTTTATGATCATAGTTTAAGAACAATGGAGAGCAGTTGGGGACAGATCATCAAGGCTGTCCTGATAGAAGCACAGAATCAGCATCTGTAGACTCGTAAGACAAGTTCTGAGTAAGAACACAGGGTGAGGAGAGAACAGGACTGAGCCCAGAGCCCTGGGCTGAGTGGGACTGGACAGAGAGAGGCTGAGTGTGGAGGAGACACTGGGGAAGCAGCCATGTCTTGGTAACTTACAGAGAATGAATTGATCTGTAAAGAAAAAGTAACAGTAGGGTCAGAGTCCTCAAAAAGGTCAGACAACATCAGAAATAAACATGGCCCATCAGGCTCAGCAATGATCACATCATTAATGGATTCAGTGGGTGCTGTGAGGAACGGGCGTGTGTATCAAGAAACAGAGGTAGCTAGGGTGGACCTCATCTCTTTGCAGACACTGTGGGGCAAGCAGAGCCAGTCCCCTGTGGCTATAGGCTGAGTCTACTGACAGACCTTCCTGGAAATGCAACACGAAAGGGGGAGATGTAAAATGACTTCATTAGTTTAAATCGTGCAGATCAGTATGCACACATCTGCAACACACTGTTGTCAAGACAACTGACAAAGCTTCCGAACTCATCCTTCACTTCATTTAGCTGTCACCTTGCTCTGTGCCCGTGGGTGCCTGTGCTTTTCTCTCTGTGGCTGGAAGATAACCTTAACTTAGATGAGAAGCTGTTTGTTTCAGACATGGGGGAGCCAGCGTTATTAGTGGATTGGATAGTTGCCTGTCTGAGGAGGGGACCTCCTCCAAGGGGCCCTAAGGTAGTACATAAAATATAGAGATGACAGTGACCCTGTGTGTCAGAGAGCTCAGTCACATCCTACCTGGGCCACAGGTGGCCTGAAGAAGTCAGCCAATTGTTATAACAAACATTCCATAAAGGCCTATTGCTTGAGAAAACAGGAGTGAGGAACAAGCCACATACTTCCTAGGCAGAGTATATTCCCAGGGGAATGTAGGAGTAGTTACTACAAAATATCTTAAAGAAAAGACTTGCCAATAGTATTTTACTTATTCTAGCCGTCATTGAACATTCTGGGGCACTGGCTACTGCTAAGCTATTAATAAGCAGAACAGGATACTTCCCCTCCTGATGAGGCAGTTAGGAAATGATCGTTTCCACAAATGATTTACTACAACAGACACAATCACCAATGTTAGAATTAAGTTTAAGGCCAACAGAGAACCCCAGGAAATTTAAGAAGTAAAAGATGACGTTAGTATCCCAGCAATGGTTTTAAATGTTCCCCAGTGTAGTGCCTTTACCCCCCTAGTCACACAGTTTTGTTTAAGTAATGGTGAACAGAAGGAAAAAGTTGCTATCTGACAATTCTGGAGGTCAGAGGTAGAAGATGCAATTCCTAGGTTTTTTATTTTATTTTTTTGGTTGTATGTCCATGGATTTATATTTGATTGTTTCCAATGTTTATTTTCTTTAGTGTGTGTGTGTGTGTGTGTGTGTGTGTGTGTGTGTGTGTGTGTGTGTACATGCTTGCATGCATGCACACATATGCATGTATGTGTGTGGATATGCTGGCTCCCTGAGCCTGTACCTTCACAATGGCAGCAGAAGGCATCCCTCAGAGGTAGAATTACAGCATTTGCAGGGTGCCGGATTTTCACCTGGGTGCAGGGATTCTAACTCTTGTCTTACCATCTGAGTCAACTCTCCTACCCATCTGTTTATGTTTTGAGACAGTCTCAGATAATCCAGTCTGACTTTGAACTTAATATATAACTAAGGATGCCCTTAAGCCTCTGATCCTTGTGCCTTCACCTCCTAAGTGCTGGGATTATGGGCATGTGCCACCACGTCTGGATGTCTGCATTGGTCTCTAGACAGACTCTCCACATATAGCCCAGGCTATCCCTGAACCTCAGTCCTCCTGCTTTCATTTCCCAAATGGGATTGCAAGTGTATACCACCACACTCAGATTGTTTACACTGCTGGATCATCGAGTCCAGGGCCTTGCACATGCTTGGCAAAGCATTCTACGGTTCAGTTACATCTCTGGCCCACAATGCCCAGTTTTATCAAAGAAGTTTTGCCTAGCCCTGCCTCCAAATAAGAAATATGTCCCAAACTGCTGGTTCCTTTTCTCCATTCCTTCCAGGCAACAAAGACCTCCTGGGATGTTTTACTCTTTAGGAGACACTTGACACACAGCCTAGCCCAGTCTACTGATGCAGGTTAAATTTTGAAAGCCTGCTTCTCAGCCAGGCTAAGCCTCAGGTGGTCTGTGACAAGAGGACATGTTGGTTCACCCTCACTCCCCTCCCTCTCTTCTCTATCTCCTGCCATTACCAGCTTTTGTGTATTCAGGAGAACCTTTGGCTTTAATCAGGTCCCACTGTGTCCAGGGAAAACATGGTTAAAATGCCATCATGACAAGTGTCCTTTGAGAACACTGTGAACTCACATGTGTATAGAGACTGTTATAATTAATGACAAGCTCTCCCATAAGTTTCTTCATTTGAACCTCCCAGACAACCTCCATGATATGGAGGGCAGCCATAAGACCTAACACCACCTTTTTACAGCTGAAGAAACTGGGGTTTCTCTCGGACAACCCTAGCCAAACTCTCACACTGTAACAATTTCCTACAACTGCTATAACAAATTACCAGACTTGGTGACTTGAAACAACAGAAATCTGCTCTCACAGAAGTATGGAACTAAGAAGACCAGAGTTGCTCTCAAGGGAATGAAATCCAGATGTCAGCAGGACTGTCTTTCTAGAGAATTTGGGGAAAGTCCAAGTCCTCTGGCCGTGGCCTCCGGCTGTGGGTCTTGACACACCTTTTTTCCCCACATCTGTCATTCATTGTCTTCTCCTCTATAAGACTCACTCCCTGCCTCCCTCTTATGACACTTGCAATTACATGCAAGATTGACAGTTCAGAATAACACAAGATCTCAAGACCCTTAACTTAATTATGTCTGCAAAGCCCCCTTTTTATTATACAGGCAACAGGCACAGGTTGCAAGGATATGAGGGTGTCTTCAGGGACTGTTCTCAAGCTACACACACACAAATGCAAAAGAGTTCTGCCCTCCATGGAACCACGCTGCCCTGAATTCTTACTTTCTTTGGAATTCTGTCATCCCTGACTTACTAGGGGGATCCTTGTACTTTTTCCAGTGTGGCCCTGACCAAAGGAGTCAGACCATGTGGACAAGGTGAGTCTTGGTTTGCTCATCTGCTACACATATTTGTCCATATGCTGCCCATTGTTTCCCACATTCCGTACCCGAGCCTTCAGATCCCTTCATCCACATAGCCTTCTTTTATGCCTTTTACTCTGTGTGGTCTACTGTGCTTTTTTATTACACTTTTTAAAGATTTGGGTTTTGTTTTGCTTTGTTTGGTGTGTGTGTGTGCCTGAGGAGGCTCTGGTTATTGTGAGCCTCCAGATGAGGGTGCTGGAAACCAAACTCCAATCCTCTGTAAGAGCAACTTCTCCAGCCCCCGTTGTGATTTTCTGTGTTTACTCTCATTTGGGACCATCAACAGTCTTTATAAATGGCATTCACTCCTCAGGACATCTAGCCATCAATGGCATTGTTACCTTTTCATTGCAAATTGCACAAACCTTTCTTGGGACTCAAACTAGCCCACTGTAAGCTGTTCCACCTCATACCTAACAAAGAGAAAGCAACTGTGGGGTCAAAGCAAGGTAGAAATCCAACTCTTTTGGCAAGTCTTTAAAAATCCATTTGTTCATTAGTAGCCTTATCAGTTATCCTCTCATAATTATTAATATTAAAATGTTGCCCAGCATGGTGGCTCTCACCTTCAATCCCAGCACTCAGGAGGCAGTGGTAGGTGGGTCCCTGTGATCCAAACTCAAAAGCCTAAGGCCACCTCTGCAGCCAGTGTCAGAAGGCTCTTCCAATGACTGCTCTACCCATGCACCCTCCTTCTTGCTGACCGACCCCTTATCATCTGTGCCAGGCACACCCCTGTGGAGGGAAGGGATATTATCTCCACTTGGTAGATAAGAAGGTGGTAAGAGTGCAAGCATCAGGATCCTCAGAGTAGTGTTTGTGCCAACCACCAGCCCATAGATCAGCTCTGGGAATTTCATATAGGCCCAGCATACACATGAGTGAAAACAAAATAGACTTTCTAGACACAAAGTAGACTTTCACAGCTAGTTCCCTGCTATCTCAAATAACTTCGGTTCATATGATTACATTCACTACCTAATGTGTCTATGTCACATGCCTTTGAAAGATTGACCCCTGGCTTTGCAACTCCCTGTCACCTGCACCTAAATCTTGCAAAGTTGAACTCTTATTAAAACCACACACACACACACACACACACACACACACTTCTTCCATATGTTCAGCCCTCAGATCACTACACAGACTGGAACCTAGTCACAGGAGGCCTTCTGCAGTGTGCACATGCAGCAGCCATCCTTTATGCTTTGTACATTTGGTCATGCGCCACAGAAAGCTGGTTTGGGTCATCATGCTCACTGGGTTCGTATTTACAGGCCATTTCCAAAGCCTCATCGCTTCTCTATGGGCACCAGAGTTTTATGCATAACAGCAATGGGTCATTAGTCCAATTAAGTCTTCGGCTACTTCAGTGAATCTCTAGGAGAGGATAGAGCACAATATGTAATTTCAGCTTTTCTTGCAAGGATTTTCAATCCTCCCGTGGACTAAATCATTTTGTCAATTTTTAATTTTTTTTTTACTTGTCCCATTAAACTACAGACCCGGAACATACTCATGAATGGCTTCTTTCTGCTTAAACTCGAGGACTTCCTGACATAACAAAAACTGGTAATTAACTGGCTCAGAAGCTTTTACAATAGCCTCTTCAAATAAGTTCCAGTGCGCGGCTCTGGCAGGCTGGCTCTACATGGCTGATAGCGGCAATGTGTCCTCAATTAAACAAGCTATCACTGCATGCTATCGTCTCCCTAGCTCTATGCCCCATGGTCGTTCTGCTTGGAAGTGCCCACCTCTCTTCACTTTCTGCCTTTGTGAAGTTACTCCCTGTATGTGTGGCTCCGCCCTCTCCATTCTGGTCTAGTTCTTTCTTTACTCCCTAAGCAGTCAGTCTCCAGGTAGACGAGATGGCTCAGTGGGTAAAGATGCTTTCTACCAAACCTGAAACCCTGAGTTTAATTTTTCAAGTCCTGTAGGAAGAAGGAGAAGTCGTTCCTGAAGTTGTTCCCTGACCTGCAGGAGTATGCCATGGTATACACATCCCAGCACACAAACACATACAGACACACAATGAAAAGTAAAATTCAGTGTCAACCAGCTTCAACAGGCCAAGACTGGGCTCCTGGGGTTCATTTTAAGGGCAGTTGCAGGGACTCAGTGAAGAAGAATGTCACCCTGGCTCTCTCAGAAAAGGTTGTCAAAGTCTTATTTGTTTCCCTTTCTCCCAGCCAGCCTCCACAAATGCAGTTCCCCAGGAAACAGAGAAGATGACTCAGCCCCGTAAGCTCTTGCCTTGTTGGCACAGGGACCTGAGTTTTGTCCCCAGGATCCACATGTAAAAGCAGGAGAATAGTGTAGTATACTATATCCCAGCTCTGTTTCAGTCTGCTTTCCCTTTCTGTGGTTAAACACTCTGACCAAAAGCAACTTGGGGAGGAAAGGGTTTATCTCACCTTATAGCTTGCAGGCAGTCATGGAGTGAATTCAGGTCAGGGACTGAAGCAGAGGCCATGGAGAGATGCTCTTTACTGGCTTGTTCTCCCTAGCTTGCCCGGCTTGCTTTCTTATACCTCAGGACCACCAGGCTAGTGGGAACTCCACCCACAGGGTGCTGAGTCCTCCAATGTTAATCATCAATGAAGAAAGTGCCTCAAAAACCAAAGTAGACAGTATCGCAATGAACATTACCAGGTGCTAACCCCTAGCATTCATGCACATCATACATACATGCACATGGGCACAGACACAGAGACACACAGCAAAGCATGAGAAGGAAGTCCATATTTTTCTGGAATGAGACAGTTTATGTTTACACTAGAGTCTCCTAACTGGTCTGTCTGTCAGATTCTTGCCCATCTCACCCACAGTTTCCCCACAAAACAGAAGAGCTACAAATGGGCACTTCAGTGGGGCTCCCTTCGCTCTTAAAATAAATCTATCACCTTGACAGGGCTGGCACCCTCTGGGATGAACTGATCTGGCCAAGCTCTTCTTTTTCCACTGCCCTCAAATTCTTACCTCCTGGCTTCCTCTTCCCCTTTGATCCTCAAAGCCAAAGATGCTTCTAGTTTGGGATCTTTGCATCAGCTCTTCCGTCAGTGGGCAAACATTATCTATCTATGGTTGCTTAATTATTGCCTTAGGTCTCAATCTGAAAGTCAGTTCTTCTTGGAGACTCTGACAAGTACAGAGAGAGAGAGAGAGAGAGAGAGAGAGAGAGAGAGAGAGAGAGAGCAGAGACAGAGACAGAGACAGAGACAGAGACAGAGACAGAGACAGAGACAGAGAGACAGAGACAGAGAGAGACAGAGAGACAGAGAGACAGAGAGAGAGAGAGATCAGTGTGCCGCACAATTTTTACAATTTTTTCCCCCTCTATCTGTCTCTCTCCGTGTGTGCATGAGTGTGTGTGCCCACAGAGACTAGAAGAGGACATCAGATCCTCTGGAGCTGGAATCATAGGGGGTTGCAAGCTATGTTATTTACAGAATGACATCTCCCAGCAATGTAACATGTTTGTAGGTAGCCAAACTCAGGTCATCTGGAAGAGCAGAATGTGCCCTTGTCCACTCACTCTCTCTAACACTTCCACTTTACCTTTCAAGCATTCTAACTCTACAGTTAGTGCTACAGCCCTGTATTTACTGGTAACTGTTTCATCTATAGAAACACACCGTAGTGAGTCCCATTGTACACAGGGTGCTTTCCTTGATCGTGGTCACATCTACTCCATCCATGCCTAGGAATGTTTGTTAGTGGAACTGACCACACGTTAAAACCATGCCAGTGAGTGACCAGGTCGTTGCCGTCAGGAAACTACCCAAGGCATTCAGCTACACTTTCAAAGTGCGGTGATGCTGTGTCATGGTAGCCATTATACAGGGTTATTTGGAAGCAGAGCCCTGCCCTCCAGTTAAGCCACCAGGGTGTGTCTAGGCTAGGTGATCTTTGGCAGGGATTTGACACTAAAATGGGGTGACTGTGCCCCGAAGTTAAACACCAGAACCAAGCTGAGAGGACGTCAGGTCCTGGTTAAATATCCCAAGCCTGTGACTGACCACTTCACCCTGCTGTGCAAATTTATTAAAGCAGTCTCCAAATAAACAAGTCCTGAAACTAATCAGGAAGTGGAAAAACATAAAAATAATCCCCAGCCCACAACACACGCCCATGAAAACAAGAAATAAAGAAAATGTTCTATATAAAACCCATGGGGCCAAACTCTGTCCTCAATTAGTGTTACAGGCTGCCAACCCAAGTCAATGGAGGTTTTCAGTCCAGTAACAGAGGCCAAATTTGGGGCCCACTGCAATGTGCACTGTGCTTGCTTTTAGGTAATACATCGGGAATATCCAGTGGGTGTGTATTGGCTTCAGTGTCACGGTAATTAAACTGAACAATGCTATCATCTGTATTGAGTTCACTGAAACTTGTACTAGCCAAGGAGTTGAGAGAAAGTAGTGTTTGTGTGTGTTATGCCTGTGTGTGATGTAGTGTGTGTGTGTGTTTGTGTGTGTGTGTGTGTGTGTGTCTGTGTGTTATGTATATGTATGTGGAGTGTGTGTGTAGGGGGGTGATATGTATGTTTTATTTGAGACACCCTGCCTGAAAAGTATCCAGTATTACTGCGAGGTCATTTTCATCCAAACCTGGGCCCTATACATATTCATAGATCTTAACACCAAAGACAAATGTGTCTACTTTGAAAATCACTAAGAGTTTGAAGTGGTGAGGCTAGAAGGATAAGCAGTAGGTGGACTAACCTTGTGAGCCCCAGGTCCTGAGTTCAGTCACTAGAACACATGGGGAGGCAAGGCATGAGAATATGTCTTTGTAATACAGGACTGGAAGAGCAGAGAGAGGCAGATCTCAAGCTCACTGGCTGGCCAGCCTAGCCTACTAGGAGTTTTGGGCTAATTAAAGACCCTTAAATACATAATTAAATAAATAAATAAAGTAGAAAGATAGCATCTGAGCAAAGACACACACACACACACACACACACACACACACACACACACACACACACACACAGAGTGTACCCTTACTTCAAAGCATACATAAAAGTTCCAAATGAAGTCTATGCACAAGAAAGTTGTAGTTAAAAAAAAATGAAAGGAGAAAGGTAAATCTTTATAACGTTAATCTAAGTAAGGGCTTCTTACGTTCACCATCAAAAGTATAAGATACAAATGAAAATGAATGATTGGACTTTATTAAAAGTTTCCAATTTATTTACCAAAGGACTCCATTATGAACATGAATAGAGCTAACATTATAGAGAGATTTTCAAATAAAATATAAAATTAGGTTATTTGTATCTGTAAGCAATGAACCCATGGACATCTATAATTTTCATTGGAGAAATGTATATTAAAATATTTTGCTGGGATTTTTAGCAGTGTGGCAGATTTTATGAAATTTTACTTGTGTAATTTGTCTTTCAAATTATTGTGTTGTAAGTTTTCTTTATTGATTATGCCAGCTGATGAATAAGCCCCATCATATGGTAACAAGTAGAAAGGAATGAAGCACTGAGTTACACTGGGAGGTAGATACATATTCCAGGCATTCTGTCAAGTAAAAGAAGCCAATATCCTCAGAAGACGGATGCAAGAAGATTAATTTTGAATGAACATACTCAACCTTGAGTTAGAGGCCAGCAGGGGCTACACAAGACCCTATCTCAATAAATAAATAAATAAATAAATAAATAAATAAATAAATAAATAAATAAATAAGGGAGAGAGAGAGAGAGAGAGAGAGAGAGAGAGAGAAGCAAAAAATCCAGGCACAAAAGAATACACATTGTATGAGTAATTTGTGTGAAATGTGTGACGTTTTTGGAGCCTGGGAGGATCCAGGAGAGGAATGACCACTGATGACTATGGGTTTCCTTCGGAAGTAATGGGAATAATCTAGAATCAGATAGATTGACTATGCTTATGCAATTCTAGAAATGCACCAAGAATCATTGAAATCATTTCAAAACAGCAAGCTTAAAGGGATAGAAATTATGTATTATTAAAATAAACCCCAAGAATCCCTATGGGGCAGGTTTCATTCTCCTTATTTTGTAGACAAAGTTTGGAGTGGGGGCTTCCTCAGACTCTAAAG
Organism: Cricetiscus sungorus; assembly: GCA_030556225.1. Taxonomy (NCBI): domain Eukaryota; kingdom Metazoa; phylum Chordata; class Mammalia; order Rodentia; family Cricetidae; genus Cricetiscus; species Cricetiscus sungorus. Next base: position 14,461,283 of record JANBXA010000737.1, on the reverse strand, counting down.
GCAAGGCCATAAAAGCTACATTTGAAACTTCCCTGTCCATGTCATTAAACCACAATGATCTCTAAAGCTTTAGAAATGGGGGAGTGAAAAGGAGTCAGACACATCTGGCTTAGATCTGTGGTGACTTAATTCAATCCTCATTTCCTTGTCCTTTACCACCAGCTTGATCCTGGGTCCCAGGCAGGTGGGTGTGTGGCAAGACTCATGGGAAGCCTAGGAAAGGCCATCGTCCTCACGTCAGTGTGACCACCGACCCACACTGTGGCCCCCTGGTTCCTATCGAGAAGTCTGCGCCCACAATCGATTGTAATGGCAGAGGCTCAATTCAATTGTTCATGAATCCCCATCCATCATGAGGACAGCAGAATGACAACCGTGGCCTTGGCAGGACCTTCTTCACAGTAGATGGCCCTTTCTTAATACAAGTAGATGGCCCTTTCACCCTTAATGGTTCTCCCTTCTGGAGCCCTGAAGCTTCTCCTGAAATAGGCCCCAGTACACTCTCATACCATTTAGTATACACAGTATTTACTGTGGGTCATATATCATAATTATCTGCTGACCCATCTTCTCCTAGCCCCTCCTCTGTGGGGTTCATAAAGGATCCCTTTGTTCTATTCAGTTTTCAACTTCCATGCTATGGGAACTTCCTACCTCCCTTGAAGAGAAGTTCTGATATGTACTAGGCATTTTGGAGTGCCCAGCTCAAGACTAAAATATTACGAATGATCATTTCCCATTCTCCCACCATCCCAATGAGGAGGGACACAGTTGTAATCTCAACTTCACATGTAGCAAATGCAAGTGCAATGACATCTCTTGGCATTTCCCTGGAATGAATTCTTGCTCTGCATCAATACTCATCTTCCTGGCTCAGTGTGGTAAACCATGTTTCCATGGGTTTAGCTTTTGTTGTATGAACTTGGCAAGTGGAGATGAGAGGCAGTATAGTGTCACCCAGGGCGTGACAAGCAGCACTCTCTTGCATCTCATCATAAACATGCTCCCAGGGGTTGCCTGAATTCCATCTTTCAATTCAGCTTGAGACTCTCTCTCTCTCTCTCTCTCTCTCTCTCTCTCTCTCTCTCTCTCTCTCTCTCTCTCTCTCTCGCGTCTCTTTTGCTATACAAAAGTGAAGTGTGGAGTAGTCTGTTTTCCAAGCCTGAGTCATTTATTAAAATGGTTTCTTCTCCTTGTGGTAGAAGTGTGCAGATCCCTGTCTCTCTGGAGTTATTTTACTAACTAAGGAAGAAGACGTCCACAGTTTGACAGTTGTTACCAGTTTTCAGAAACAAAAGAAAGTCACAAAAGGCATCTGCCCCCTCCCCAGTTCACATGGGCTGGCAGGAGAACCTGAGGAGTTTTGTACCGCCCAGGCACATACAATGCTCCTTCATGGTTTGGGCTATTTTGAGAAAAGTTCTCGCCATGTGATGCAGGCTGGCCACAGACCTACCATCCTCCTGCCTCAGCCTCCCAAAGTGCTGGAATTTCAGTTGCATGCCAGCACAACTTACATAATATCTATTTTCAAAATCAGCTATCTAGTTCAAAATTCAGGGCTTTAAATTTGAGATTTGTTCAAGTTCTTCATGATGACAGCCCTGGGTGGATCCCACTCCTATCTCACCATTCCCTGGATCCCACAGAGTGCCCATGCCAGTGGGCTTCCCACTTGCAATTCACACTCAGGGATAGAAGCTGAAATATCTGACCTAACTGGCATATCTGTGTGAATAACTGAGTAAGGCAGGAAGCATCGCCATGGCCGCCTTCTGTTGTCCTGGCCCAACACAGTCTTTGATGACTACTGAGCTCTGTGCAAGCAGACCCCTGGGCCTTGTTGTCCTTGACTGTTCCCCCTTCACCTACTAGACAGATGAATTCTGGGACAGAAGTGATATCTGTGTCAGTTTAGACTTGGGGTGTCTTTAGTTTGCTTTGTTTCATTCTTCAGAAGGAGATTTATGAAATAGTCCATTTTGAGTTATTCATTCCAACACTTAGCCCCTGCTTCTCTTCTGCCTCTTGGTACTCCATATTTCTTAACTCCCTGGCCCCCATCAGCTCAGTGTTCTCAAAACCACATGACTATCCCAAGAGAATGGGGATGGGAGAAGACATCCTGGTGCCATTCGTGGTGGAGGAGCTGTGTCAGTTTGGAGCAGATGGAAGGTGAGTAACTCAAGAGGCTAGCAGGGTTCCCCAGATCTTCATGGCTATAAAGGAATGAGACAGAGCCCATAGCCCACACATTCTGCAGCCTTTCAAAGACCAAAGCATTCCTCCAAATTCCTGCCAGATCCAGGAACCCTTTCTCGTGTCTTCAACTCTACCTTCCAGACTAGCCAGCTCCCTCTGACCCACACATCAAATGCCATGTGTATCCACCTCTTTCTCTGCTTTCCACAGAATGGAAACTCCTTCACACAGCTCCTTCCCTACATCATGTATTTTACACACACACACACACACACACACACACACACACACACTCACACACACACACACATACTCACACACACACACACACAAACGCACACATGCACGCACGTGCACATACACACACGCACACACAGAGGAACATTTGCGATGTCTCCTTCCACCACCCTACTCTGTCTTCAAACACCCAAGTCATGTCATCTATGAAGAATTTAGCTTACCAGTTACAAAATCATAAGATGTTCTCTATTCTCCTGAGAAAATTTAAGAGACAGGGAGAAGTCGTGTTCTACTGAGATGATATGAGGAGTAAAGATGAAGGAGAGAGGAGGCAAGCAAGGATGGACCAGGTAGATATGGAGCAGAGAAAGAAAAGGGAGACAACCCAGGAGAACATTAGCTACTGGGGCCTACAGGATGATGCCAGTGACGGAGACCTGGAGCTGGAGGCAACAACAAAACCCTGAGTGACCTTGGGCTGTGATGTCAGCATCATTCCCACCAATCACAAGGGGATGAGAACACTGTAGTCCCTTGAGACAGGGTCTCTGCCTGAACAGGAAGTGCATGTATGGACAGTATCCTGTTAGATTTCACCGGTCTCTGCTCATCAATGCTGGGGTTACAGACCCAGCTTTTTTATGTAGCTATTGAGGATTCAAACGTGGGTCCTCATTCTTGCAAAGCAGGCACTCTTAGCTACTCCACCCCACTCCACCCCCTGGTCCCACCACATGGACTAATGTCACTAGTACCATGTTCATCTGCGGCACAGAGTCCTAGCTCTGCCCGCACCACTCCCTGACTGTGTGATCATGGGCCATGTTGTGAGTTTCCATTTCATAACCTATCCAGCAGGAGCTCAAGCCTCACAAAGGCTGGTCACAAATGCTATTAGTCTCAGAGCCCAGCACATACTGGGAACCCAAATAAAAGGCAGCTACTCTGTACATATACATGTATGTGTCACTGCTATTTAATTATCATTGTAAACAATAATAAATGTAATATGCCCTATTAATGTCGTTGCAAGTTTTTCACTCTAATTGGTTGTGTACATTGATAAACATACAGAGCTGATTATTGTTAAGTTACAACCAGATCTGTAAGGCACTGATTTATAGCATTTATTTGTCTTCAGAGTGTCAATATTTCCGTAGCCATGAGGCCACTGATCAGACTCAGGAAGAAAAAGTTGACATCTAAAGCCATGTGAATAGCTTCAGGTCCCCTCTGACAGTAATGTCAGGTCTGTTCTGGTATCTGCCCAGGTATCAAATACTGATGCCTCTAATTATGTCATGCATTTATTGTCAAAAATGCATAGGGAGGGGCTGGGGAGGAAGCTCAGTCTGAAATCTTGTTTTATGAACACAAAGACCTGAGTCTGACTCTCCCATCCCATAAAAAAGGCAGGTATGGCGGTACTCACTGGCAATCCAACACAGGGGAGTGAGACAGTTGGGTCCCTGGAGCTTGTTGGCAAGCCAGGCTAGCTCACTTTGTGAGTTCCAAGTCAGTGAGCCCCTAACTCACAAAACAGGGTGACGGCTGAGGAACACACCCACACCAAAGGTTAGCCTCTGGCCTTCACATACATGCACGAACACCTGCACATATGCAAACATGCATACATATATGCCTATACTCATACAAGAAAAAAATATTCCAACTAAACCAAGAATAAATAGCCTCTGACCAGGCAACAGGGCTAACACTTTCTCCCTTCCTGCTCACGAGTCTACATCCTATCAATCCATGCCCATGAACTCCATGTTGATAATGTTAAAAAAAAATGATCCCTCTGTGTGTGTGTGTGTGTGTGTGTGTGTGTACATGTGTGTGGAGGTGCATGGGTACCGAGCCGTGCCCACCCTCTCTTCCAGCCTCTCACTTTAACACAGATTATATTTGAAAATCGGCCTTGACTAAACTCTTCTAATAGCTTGTAACATCAATTTAATGACAGATAAAATAAAGGAAAATTACATTCTCTTTCATTTAAATGCTAAGCCCTTTTAATTGTTTTATTTTAAAAAACTCATTTCCTCTTGTAATTATCAATATATTTCCATCACCCCAGGAAATAAAAAGGTTTCTTTCAAGGGGCAATTTTAACACCTGTAAATCCCCCAGATGTTTGAATGAGTCCTTAAGAGCTAGAGAGGAAAGCATTTGTTTTATGTCTGGCAGATTCTCAGTTTGCTTTTTATTTTTTTTAAATCCTTTCATTGTATTTTTGATTAGTGCTGGATAAATAATGTTTGGATTAAAAATCCTTACCGTATGATTGTACTTAGCATTCATGCTACTAGTTTCCCAGATTCAACATTTAATGAAAATATAACTGTCCCTCACACACGAATCAACATGATTATATACAGAATTGGAGAGGAACAGAAGGCCATTCCATTCCAACCTGTGCTTTGTAAGAAGCAAACTGAGGTAGAGAATAGTGACATGATTTATCTACCTGGAGGGTGGTCTTTGATACTTTACCTGCCACCCTCCCCTCCCTCTGTGTATACATTTATGTTCACACACACACACACACACACACACACACACACACACACACACACACAAAGTGCACTGGAGAATTCAGCAGAACCTAAAACATTGGGTATGTCCAAAACATGTAAGTAGAAATTTAGTGATAATCACATATTTACTTACCAGGTTTTGTTTGTATGTATGTTCATGTATGGGGATACATGATGAATGTGTATCAGAGATAGAGAGAATCTATTACTAAACCTGGCTAGACTGCTGGCCAGCAAGCAAGCCCCAGGGATCCTCTAGCCCCACCTCCCCAGTACTGGGCTTATAAGAGTATCCTGCCATGTGAAACTTTTTGCGTAGGTGCTGGAAATCCAACTCGGGTGCTCATGGATGCATGCACGGTAAGAACTCCACCCACATAGCCATCTCCCTAGCCCTACTCATCAAATGTTTATTGTGCACTTACCGTGGATACTAGGAACAGATATTTTCATATTCTACATCTTTCCCTTAAGCACCCATTTTAGTGTAGATGCAGTCTTCTCCGAGCGGGGGTGGGGAACCTAATTAAAGAAAGCATGTGTAGGGGATGGAGAGATTGTTTGGTGGGTAGAGTGCTTACTGTGCAACCGGAAAAACTTAAGTTCAGATCCTCGGATCCTGTGTGAAAGTTGGGTGTAGCAGTTAGTCTGGAAGGAGGGGAAAACAGAGACAGGCAGATGGCAGGGACTCTCTGGCCAATCAATCAAGCTGAAAGTTTGTTCTTTCTTATTTGTTTCACACTGTTCTTTACAAAAATAACAAAGAGTTTTTGAGCCAGCAGAAGTTCCACTTAAAAAACTAACCGTGATCCACTCACAAGACTTTTCCAACAGAAGACCCCACGTGGACAGACATTTCCATATGGCTGCCCCCGGAACTGGCAACCTATGCCAAAGCCCAATGTCCTTCCTAAATTGATGACAAAGAACAAAGAAAATGACCCAACTGTTCCCCAGCAATTGGATCTTCATAACTCTTTAAGGCCTGTAATTTTGACCACAATGTATTTTACATCTGATTAATTTGTGTGTATGATACTATGGGGCATAAGAAATTTTCATCAAATGTTGCCGTGGCTCAGGCAGAGCTATTGGCACAGACTAGAAAGCAAGCTAGGAACCATATATGGGCTGATGCTGTTTCCTAGAGGGACATGTTGATGAGGAGACAACAATGAGGCCTGCCATGTCAGCTTGTTCCCTAATACAGGGTCAAATGTCTTTGATTTTCTTTCTTTCTTTCTTTCTTTTTTTCATTTTTGCCTTCTTGATGGTGTACAGGATTGGAATAGAATTAAATATGAGTGTTTAGGAATGTTCCATTCTCTAGAATTTAAATTCAAATCAAGTTCAAAAACAATCATCATTTATTCTACTGCAAGTCAAGAATTCAAGCAGGGCTCAGCGGTGTGGCTCATCCACTCATGGAGCTTCCACAGCAGTCCTATGTAGTCTATGAATACTTGGTTTCAAGAAAGATTCAGCAGTCCTATGTAGTCTGTGAATACTTGGTTTCAAGAAAGATTCACTCCAAAGTCTAGAACCATGTTAAGATTGGCAAGAAAGCTGGTCTCTCTTCTACTGACCAGAGCCCCAACATCTCACCTCTCTTGCAGGTTTCTCAGGGAAGTTGGACAACTTCCTGATCTCCTCTAGGACAAACACCCCTAGGAAATCCATGGGAAGCTTCATGGCCTCCTCTGGCCTAATCTTGGAAGTCATACCACATAGTGTTACTTTACTGTTTCCTCCTTAATAAGAGCAAATCATGAAATCAACTAAGGTTAGGTTTTCCTAATGTGTGTGTTTGGAGTGATTACACCTTCTCTCCAAATGTGTGGCCACGTTAACAGAAATAGCACAATTTTACATTGTCATGATGCTGGTCACCATCACACACCACACACACACACACACACACACACACACACACACACACTCACATGGGTGTGGAGCACTTTTTAGGGATGTCACTACAAGATATACCCATTGCAAAACACAATGACTATTTTCCTATGGTACAGTACTTTAAACATCCAAATGTAGCTTTTAGCCAAAAATGGTTTTCAATACTGTTACAGCAGGTCTCCCCGCCAGCCTCCCGGTCCTGCCGCCACGTGGGCCCACAGCCACGCCAGCCCCAAATAACACTCAGAGGCTCCGTATTTGATACAATCCTGTTGGCCAGTACCATTATTGTTTATGGGCTAGCTCTGTCTTAATTATTAACCCATTTCTACTTATCTAAGTATTTCCACGTGGTCATCTTATCGGGGAGCCGCAGCTGGCATCCTCCTTCCTCCCTGGGCTACATGTCGACTCCTACTACTTCCTCTTTCCTCCTTCTAATCTCCTAGCCCCGCCTATCTTGCTATCTCATTGGCCACAGTGCTTTATTAACCAGTATGAGAAACATATATACAGAATAACATCTCCCATCATCTCCTCTTTTCTGTCTAAAGTAAAAGAAGGGGTTTAACCTTAACATAGCAAAATATATCATATAACAGTTATCAAATAAGAATCACAGTTAACAATATTTAGTCCATTAACATTTTGTAAGACTTAAAGAAAATATCATCTATCCTATCTTTGTGAGTCTAAAGTCCTATATGTAACTTATCTTTAATCCTAACTAAGGAAAACTATAATCATAACTACCTGTCTTCAACTCCATCAAAGACCACAGAAGGATAATATATAAATTCTAGAAATGACAGAGACAACTCATTGCCTGGTCAGTCACCCAAAGTTCTTCTGTAATATTCCATCTTCAGCCCTTAGGCCATGGTGTGTGTCCAGACTCCTCAACAAGGCAGGAAACTTTAAACAGTCCACCTGTAATGGCAGTTTGTCAGTCACTTTTCTCTGTGTCCTGTAGACTGTCTGGCTGTCTGGCAGCCTCTTCCATGAAGCAGAATCCTGTAGCAATGTCCATCTTGCATCAGCAGTCACCTATTTGTGGGTCCTGCAGTCCAGTTTCTACAGCATAAAGTCAAACAGTCTAGAAGAGCAGTACCTTGTCCAAATGGCTAGTCTTGCCATATTAGAAGCAAACTTCATAACGAGTTTCTTCAGTGTCCATCTTCCTTTCTGATGCAGGTGGTGTTACCAGGAACAGTTGTGCCTCATTGTCAAGAAAAAACCTAAACCATTTTAAATGCCATATTCTGTAGGTCTTTGAAAGGTTTGAAGAATGCCTATTCATCTCAAATACATCTCTGCATATCTAGAAATCCTAACTAACTTAACTCCAAGTTTTGACTATCATAGGTAACTCTCTAATCTGTACTAAATTATACATTACATTTTCCAATGAGCTATATAAACACAATACCTAAACAAGAGGAGAAATATACATATTACAAAATTGACCTTAAATTGTGTCAATAAAAGAAAATCCATTCCAAAGCAAAGTATTCATATCTATACCATAATTCCCTTTTTACCTTTAAAAGATTGCTTGTGGTTATAGCCATTTATAACCAAGCCCATTTAAGTGAAAACAAACATTTATAAACAATATTTGGGAATTTGGGCGTCGTTCTTTCCAAACTACTTCCTGCTGGTAGAGAGCGCTGTCATGGGGGTCCAAAGAAGACATAGAAATCTTGGCTGTAGTCTGCAAGGCTTTGTCTCAACTGCTTTGAATGCTGGATCATCTGGGGCAATGTTTCAGGGGGTCTGGCTTGATCAAACCACATAAATCTGGAAGATATCGATAGCTTTTCATTTTCTGTGGAAACAAAAATAGAAATCCTTTTCCCCAGTAACTTGTCCTTAGGCTTAAATTTTTGAGTCAAAGCATTTTTAAAATATATAAATTGAATTAATCCAGCAGCATTTCTTTTATCAGTAGTTATTTTCTCAGCAATCAAATAATTTAAAGACAACAGAAGCGCATATAGTATCCAAATTTTCTCTGTGTTTTCCATCTTTACATGGCTTTTTTTATTACTCTACTTATTCTATTTCTATTTTTACATATTTTGAGACAGGGTTTCTCTGTGTAACTTTTATCTGTCCTGGAATTCACTGCATACCAGGTTTGCTTTGAAATCACAGAGATCTACTTGCCTCTTTCTGCGGAGTGCTGGGATTAATGGCATGCCCCATTATAGCCATCCATTTAGTTCATTTTTTCTTTTTTAAACCATAATATCCTGTTTCTTTTTCTCTCCCAAGCCAGCGTATTTTTTAAAACACAGTGTTAACCTTCATTGCAGCTCTCGTACACACCAATGAATTGTTAGCAGAGCTCTTTAAAAGCAAGGCGGCTTTTTTGCCGCTTATGCTAATTTTGGAAACCTCCCTTAAAGGAGCCGCGCAAATCTCTTCTACAGCAAAACAAATCCAAATGAGAAAATGCTGCTACTAAGAAGTCTTGCTAGTCTCTGTTCCCTTGTTTCTAAAAACTATTTTTTAAACTTTTGTTAAGTTTTAAGTGAAAGTTCTCAATCCCGCTTTTGACACCATTAAGTTACAGCAGGTCTCCCCGCCGGCCTCCCGGTCCTGCCGCCACGTGGGCCCACAGCCGCGCCAGCCCCAAATAACACTCAGAGACTCCGTATTTGATACAATCCTGTTGGCCAGTACCATTATTGTTTATGGGCTAGCTCTGTCTTAATTATTAACCCATTTCTACTTATCTAAGTATTTCCATGTGGTCGTCTTATCGGGGAGCCGCAGCTGGCATCCTCCTTCCTCCCTGGGCTACATGGCGTCCTCCTTCCTCCCTGGGCTACATGTCGACTCCTACTACTTCCTCTTTCCTCCTTCTAGTCTCCTAGCCCCGCCTATCTTGTTATCTCATTGGCCACAGTGCTTTATTAACCAGTATGAGAAACATATATACAGAATCACATCTCCCATCACAATACCATTGACAGATGCTTTGCCCTGATTTGAAACTATGTTCTGTCCGGCCATTCCTAGAACAGCTCACTCCTTCCATCCCAGCCAAGGAGGTAAATGGATGGCTTCTCCCAGGCTAAGAGGACAGCAACTTGGAGCATCAATCTATAAATGGTGCTACAATGACACTTGTACCATTAACAAGCATTCCCGGACATGGAATCGTTTTGCAAAAATAACTGAATACATCAAAAGACATCTTGGGTAGCATGGAAAAAGTGACTCAGCAAGCTGCCAGGAGGAGGCGTGAAATCCATGCTAATGGAACAAAGAGGGTCACTGAAGTGCCTTGTCAGAGGTGTCACCAGCCAAGTCATAACTTGGGCTTTCTCAATGAATTATGCAAGTCTGAAGCCAATGTCAGGTCGCTTGTGAGAGTGGAAAGCATGCTCGGAGCTGCCACTGGGGCCTTACCTCAGCCCGTCCCTCATGCCAAGCTCAGCCTCTACTGTGGAGCATAGGAACTGAGTAATCAAAGAGCTCATTGACTGTCTGGCCTTAGGGGCTAGCTCAAGCATCCACTCCGAGAGTGACCTTAAGTGACCTTGAGTCAAGGTTGGATAATGGTTGTGATGCCAGCCTAGAACACTGTGACTCGGGGCAGTTTGGTCTTCTGCAACCCTTGTTTTCCAAGTTTACTCTGTATTCAGGAAGACTGTGGACCAGTCTCAACTACTTTTTTGACTTGTAAAGAAAGGAATATAACAATAATTCTTACCTTTAAAATAGTGTGAATGAATTCAATCACTTAATTATACTCTGTAATTACCATCAGCAAATACTAGAGATTGAGGTGTTGTTATTGGGAAGGGGTGACATGTCCCTCTTCCTGAGTACTTTAACAATAAAATTTCAGGCTGCCATGGGATTAACTAGTGTCACCTTCCCCGTTACATAGCTCTCCCTGTCTACCCAGAGTTTGGCTAATGGTTCCCAAATTAAATAAGACACAAAAGATAATCTAACATCTCAGAACACACCACTCTTGCTTGTGTTTTCCTGAGGCCATTCTTTCTTATTAGCAACACAGTCATTGTCAAACAAATATAAGTTCTAATAAGAACAATGCCAAGACCCAGTCAACCTACCTACAGGCGTTAACCAGAATGATCTTTTAAGAAGAGGGTGAAACACTGATTGAATGTAAAAATGGTGTCACGATTGGGCTTCACTGAGCCATGTGATTTCTCCATGGTTTGGGGACACTACCTAACTTCTAAATGCCTACATGGATTTAGAGGTCAAATGACCTTGAACACTCAGAGGACATCAGCCGGATGCAATGGCCCCCCCACCTCCCAGCACCTGCATTTCCTGTTTGTTCTCCCCTTTGCTGGGCATAAGCAGGCCTTGAAGCGGGCAAGGTGTCTGTAGCAGCGTCCCAGCTGCTTCATTATTCTGCTAGATCAATATTAATTTTTGCAGGCTTCCTTTTTCAGCACATCAGGCTAGAAGTGGCAACTTGTACACACCCTGGTGTTTGGCAAAGGGATTTATGAGCCTGCTCTAAAGATATAGCCCCCTGTTGCACCCAGCGAAAATCTGGTTGGAGACCAAAACAAGGAGAGAGCAGGAGGGGACCAAGTCAAGCCGCTTCTCACAGGCCAAGCCACAGAGGCTGAGAAACGGTACCTGGATATTACGTGCCTGCCTGCCTACGGTGTTTTCGCCGCCAATTTCCCACTTGGCCACATGTGCACATTTAATTAATGTTCTGCTCATCACCTCCTGCAAGTCATTAATAAGGATGCACTGTAGATACAAGCCCATCTCAGAGCCAGCCAGAAGCCTGGCCACCACCTCCCAGCCAGTGCACGGCCGCCCACCCGGCTGCTCACGTGGTCTTCCAGCCAGGTTTCTGAGAGGCAGCTCAGAACCGGCTCGGTTGAATTCATCTTTCAAGTGAGATTTCTGGATGCATCCATTTCATTGCCTTCACCCACTAATGTGGTAGAAAGTGTTTTTTTTTTTTTAATTCTATTAAAAAATGCAATTAAATTTGTCTCATGGAATTTGCTCTTTAAAAATCCAGACAGCTGCTTGCTCATGGTGGCATTATGCTCCTGATTCCTGCACATTTTTTTCTTCATCTCCATTCCATTACTTTGCTGAGGATTAAAGACAGGCTTAGCAGATGGCAAATGCCAGGATCTCTTCCCACCCCCACCTCCCATTCGGAAGACTGGGATCATGTCGGCCAGAATACACAGCCCAGCTTCCTCCACGAGGCTTTTGGAAGCGAGGAGCAATTGTTTCATTCAAATCCATCAGCTAATGCAGAAAGTAAGACTGAGGGGCAGGAGGGAAGGGAAAGTAAGGGCTCCTCCCATGGTTGGCCCTTAAGGCATGGTCGGGTCGACCCTGAGCCTCAGTCTCCTCATCTCTAGAGTCACTCATTCCGCCATCATTTCTCAGCCATAAAGCACTCATTAGGCTGCGAAGCAAATGAGGTAATGTCTGTGGTGAGATGGTTTGTGCATTTCCAAAGAAAGACACCATATAAAAAGCATTCTGATTGCTAACAGTCAGGGACACTCAGCATCGGGCCTGGCTGGCCCCATAAACTATTTAACTGCCTGCTTCTTGCAAAAACTATTTTTATCAGTTAATTACACATTTTTCTTATTAAATAACAATGTGAAAGCATTTCTTGCTCATTTTCCTGTCATGATTAATTTAATCTGCCTCCCTTTATTAAAAGTCCAGTTTTCTTCCCGTGCCTTAGCCACTCTGGCAGGCTGGCAGCTCCCTCACAACTCGTCAGCCCCTTTGAGTCACATCAGTTCCTTCTACTCCATCCTTTTCCGCAGCCCAAGTCTCAGAACCATTTCCTTTCCTTCCGCACCACGGCTGCGTCTGGTGTCACAGGGAGCACCACGCGCTGGAGACTGCCTTGCCTTTCTCTTCCCTTCCAGTGGTTCCTTGAACATGCCAACACCCGGAGGAAATATCAGTCTAGCTCTGAACTGTGTCCTGCATAGGAGGAGACCCAAGGCAGCAGGGTTGGTGCTCTCTCTCTCTCTCTCTCTCTCTCTCTCTCTCTCTCTCTCTCTCCCTCTCCCTCTCCCTCTCCCTCTCCCTCTCCCTCTCTCTCTCTCTCTCTCTCTCTCTCTCTCTCTCCCTCTCCCTCTCCCTCTCCCTCTGTCTCTCTCTGTCTCTCTCTGTCTCTCTCTCCCTCTCCCTCTCCCTCTCCCTCTCCCTCTGTCTCTCTCTCTCTCTCTCTCCCTCTCCCTCTCCTCTCTCTCTCTCTCTCTCTCTCTCTCTCTCTCTCTCTCCCTCTGTCTCTCTCTCTCTCCCTCTGTCTCTCTCTCTCCCTCTGTCTCTCTCTGTCTCTGTGTGTGTGTGTGTGTGTGTCTCTGTCTCTCTCACTCACACACACACACACACACACACACACACACACACACACACACACACACGCCTGCATGCTCACACAGTGTGACCAGAATTTAGGGGAAGAATTAAGGCAAGAAAAGAAAAGCCAGGATTAGTAGCAGCCCCTGCACTATGGGAATCTTTTCCAGTGTTATTGTTATTAGTTAGAATTAATTGTGATTAGTAATAATAACAGTGGCACATGCGTAATCTCTCAATAGAGAAAGCAGACCTCTGGTGCCCCGTGGTTATTGCCTAAGCCCACAGAGATGGAAAATAGCTTGGAAAGCGATATTACAATTTTTGAGGCAAAATGATTAACCAAAACAATTATAGAAATGGTACCATAGCAAGTAATTTGATGAGCCTTTTCATTTGTCCTTGTGATGGGCAATCAACATGATCCCTGACTCTCGAGGGCCATCTTTGGACCATCTTCTCCCTGAGAGTGGGGCTGGGCTTCCCAATACTTCTCTAGTGAGCATGATGCCACATCATCACGAGCCCTTGCATCATCATGGGCTATCACCACCATGCCTGGTTTATAGAGACACTGTAGCTTCATACCTGGAGGCCCCTCAGGCTTGTCAGCTGCAGTGTGGTGATCTGCCCTGGAATGGGGCCCAGGAAGCAAGAACCCAAGAACAGCCAGTAGGAAATAGATGCTCCAGTATATGGCTTATCATAATGAGCCAAGTCCTGCCAATAACCAGGGATGGGCTTAGGAGGAACCCTACCCACACCCTATCCTAATCTCTGCCACAGATTCACTTTGCAGCCACACACACAGGCACTGGGATGGGTTTTGAGATAGACGCACTTAGCCAATCTCCACTCACATTCCCATACACCACAAACACTATCAAACAGTAACTGCTTGGTCTTTTAAACTACTGAATTTTCGGACGAGTTATTACTCAGGAGTGGAACGCTGATACACCATTCTTATCATGATGTTGTTGATCCAGAATGAACCTAAAGTACTGCCTTGATACGGGAAGGTATAGTACTTCCTTATCGGTTGCCCATGAAACTGCATGTTTTAAAACCCTCTTTAATGTTGGGTGGGTGTGGTTTTACAAGCTTCCCAACACAATTCTCCAAGTAGCCACACACACACACCATCAATTGTTTGGGAGTAAAAGAGAAGCCGGCCTGCTTTCCTCAGAGCAGTGTGAGAGAAAACTAGGAGTGTGTAGCCCAAACCCCTACCTCATCAGCCAAGATATGGGCCAAGTCCTTCAGAATCCTCCATTCACGTCTTTGCTAATGTAAAGATAATCTGGGTGACTATGCTGACTAAAACAACCTAAGGTGTGTGGGTGGGCTCTCTTGTAAACCAAGAGTTCTTGGCATATAGGGGGGGGGAAGGAAGAAACACACCCAAGTAACACAGCAAAAGATTTTAGTCAAAGATAAAATGAAAATACAGGACAGACACATTACAAGGGGAAGCTACCCGAGCTAGAGTGGTCAACAGCCCATGGTGACTTCCAACTGCCAAGGCTCCTTCTATAAATCCAAGAGGAGGAGTTACTTGCTAAATCGTGGAGTGTGGGTGATTTTCTGTTTTGACAGACAGGTTTGGGTTGTGTTTAGTTCACTCCACATGTCCTTTCCATTGATATAGCTGGAATTAATCAGATGCACACCCAATCGGGCGTAAGATGGTAAAGGGAAGATTCCCCCCAAGAACAAGTCATTTGGAGGACACAGTTTGCCTTGCTGCACTTGTACCCAAAGCCAGTCCAGACTAGATCAGACCATTGCCCATAGTTACTGGATCTGTCCGAGAATGTGTTTGACCACAAAGAGGGAGTTGTGGAGAGGTTGCTAGGGAGGAATGACCTACTGCATTGTCTGGAGTAGGGTTATGTACAGCCAGATAGCTAAGTGTTTTGTTAGGAAAGGAGGCAAGTATGACTAGTTCAAGTTAGGCAGGGTCCAAGTTGCTAAGGTTTCCCTACACTTGTGTGCCTCAAAGGGATTCCTCTTCTCCCTACACTGCCATCTCCTGAATGTTGGCATTTCCCCTGATGGCCACAAGATGCTTGTAACAGCTCCAAGGCTCATGGAGTTCTATATTAGTGCCACAGGGGATGAATAGGAAGTATTCTTGTTTCTTGGTCTAGACATGAGGAAAAATTTCCTCAAAATTCCCCTAGCAGAATTCCCCAGGCATCTTATTTGCCAGACCTGGTTGGCATGCCTCAAGTAATCCTCAACTGAAGGGACTGAGATGACCACAGCAGACTGAATCCACTCACATTTTACCCCTGAGGCTGGGAGAAGCCTGGCATCCTGTGAAGCAAGTGGCCACCCAGAGAGATGCTGACAAAATCGGGGTTCCGTGCACACCAAGTAAGGAGTTGTTTCATGGTGGCATGAACCTGGTAGAGAGGACCAAAAGAAGAGGTGGATTCAAGTCTCGTGCAATAGCTGACTTTAGTGAGAGCATCAAGCGCTTTGTACTCTGATGGTGAAGACGAGTCGCCCGATTAAAGAGTACAGTCACAAGGACAAGCCGAATGTGGCAAAACATTTTCCCCCCACAGAGGCATATGAATAACAACAGCTGGAGTACACTCACTCCTTCCTATCTGCTATCCTGGGAGGAGCATGGAAGCACCCAGAATCCTCACACAACTCCATTTGCCCTGCTCTGAGTAGGACTAAGCTGGAAGTCCTCACAGGCTGTACTGTGCTGGCTTAACCCAGTGAAAATCGGTATCTTGTTCTCACTCCACACACTGTATAAGTCAGAGAAGGGCTCCATGAGCTTCTACAGTGTCAGTCAAGGCAAGACTGACCAAGGCTCTACCCACACAAGCCCTCAGGAGTCAGAGACAGCAAAAAAGAGATGTGAAGCCTTTCTTACTGTCAGTGTCACTTGCGTTTCTTCAGCCACAAGAAGTCAGTAGTCCGGTCTGAGTGTTCATGTCCTCTTCTGAAGACCAGGAGATATACAAAATGGGTATTGCTCTGATCCCAGTGGGCAAACAACACTGTCTCCAATAAAGTTTTGTCTTTTCCCAAGGTTTTTATGACATTAAAGTGAGATAAAATAGTTCTTCATTCCTCAAACAATCATAAAACATAGATCTATCAGTGACTGAACTGAGATAACTCATTAAAGGTCAGGAAGACTCTTAAAACAGAGCCACTGAGAAGATTGCTAGCATCTGAGCACATTTTGTAGTTCTCTTACCCTTTTCTCCTCCTTCAAAGCCCAGAGATCACACCTCACAAATGTTGAGTCTTCGTTGGTTTCAAAGCCCTTGTGATACCCTAGAAAGGGGTCTAGGCCACAGAGGATAGTGGACTAGAGTGAGAAGGACCACAAAAGATGGGGAACACCTCAGAGACATGTGAGAACAATGAGTTGTCACCGTCTTTGTTTTCAGATCTTCTTTGGAATGGCTCGTGAGGAAGCAAGGATCCCTTCCCAAGTCCATTCACCTCCTTCCTTGAGCATTCTTCCTTCCATAGACACTGTCGGCAACAGTGTCTGCTAGTATCACTTCTCAGAGGTGTCTGCTTCTTAGAGAAGGGGGTCACAGTATGGTTGTGATGAAGGTACAGAAATGCCAACACTTCGGTACAAAGGGGTTAACCAGGATCAGTTTGGGCCTGGTGGGAACACTTTCTCCATCTCGTCATCAGAGACCCAAGGTAAGGTATTCCTATTTTCAACTATCATTTCCAGGGTTGCTGTGGACATTGAAAACCCAATTAACTGTAGCAGAAGATGATGAACAACAAGTGAGTTAGGCCTAGAACAAAGACATTGCCACTTCTGCCCACATACCACTGAACTGAACTGTCTTGTGACCACCCCTCACTGCAAAGAAAGCTGGGAAATGTAATTACATTTTGTGTCCAGGAAAAGAAGAACAGATTTTGGTGGACACAGCTAGAGACCTCCCCCACAATCACCCACATAACTTCCTATTTTTCTACTTGGCAAAGGCTGACTTCACAGAGTATTTCTATACGGCAGTGCATTCCGCCTGTCAAGAGAACAAATCTTTACTGAGACAGACTTCACAGAAATCTTGGTAGATTGATGGAGAAAGACCTGACCCTCTACCCATCTTCCCCATGGTATCACTCCAACCTACATTCTTGGTCAGGTCTTGTAATTACTGACAGATATCCTGAGCTAGGCAGTCCTACCACAAAAGAAAGCCAACAGATGCTTCATAGGTAAGAAACATCCTTTTCTAAATGGTAACAAAAAAATAAAGGATTATCCTGGATATGGCTTACTAGCTGCAGGACTTGGGAAGGAGTGTCTCTCTAAACAACTTCTGTTCATGCATCTACTAAAGTGTGGCAGGCAGAGCTCCTCAGACAAGCCAGATAGTGTGTCAAGTAGCAGAGAGACATTGGTGAACTTCAGTGACAAGATTCCCTGGATCCTTATAGATGAGGCTCCAGAGAGAACATGTAAATTTAGGAACATGAATTGAATGTCCTAAGTAATTTTAATAGAAAAACGGGCTGAGGCAGAGAGTAGCCACAGGCATGGGGAAGAGTAGCCTGGAAAATAAGATTTTAGGAATAGGATAGTAGGCTTGTGGGAAGTGGAAGAGGAGACAGGCAGTCCAAGTAGAGGACACAGTAGACAAAAGTCATGACAAGAAATTATTTGGCATCACTAACAGAGAAGTGACTGATATGACCAGAGAAAATGAGGCCAGCAGTGCTGGACGATGAAATTGGAGACATATGTTAGGGCCAGATCATGAAATTTTGTTGATTATAAATAATTTGCGTTTGAATATAAACAATATGGGGATCAGAACTAGAGAGGGGTGTGTCTCTATGATGTATTCAGCTGCTAGAGTGAACAACAAGAATGTAACACAGGACATTCTAGAGTTCAAGATCAGCTGTTGGCAAGATTGGTCCTTTGGAGGGCATTGAGGGAAAACTCAGCCTCAGACCTCTGTCCCAGATTCTGGTGCTTTCTGGAAGTCTTCAGGAAATGCCCACCTGAGCTAACACATCACCTTCCTCTGAACATGACTGTTTACCCACCATCCATGCAGGAAAGTCTTTTTAGATGACAAAGGCCATACTGCAAAGAGGTCCACTCTCTTGCAGTATGATGTCATCATGACCAATTACATTTGCTGCGGCTCTATTTCCAAATCCAATCCCATTTAGAAGGTTTCAATATGCATTTAGGACTCAATTGAGCAATGGCATGATGTTCCCATGGCACACACACAGTTTTGGAACACTGATCTCTACGTATGGGAAGAATGGGTGATTAGAGTGAGGCGGGTGTGGTAAGAATGAGGTAGCAAAGGGTGATGTCATTGTGGCAAATATGAGAGATGGTGCTTCGGGATCCACAGGTATTTTGTTTTTTTATAAATCAGTTTGAGTGCTGAAAGACTATGTCTAATTCATGGGGGGGGGGGAAGGTAGGAAGCAAGAGAAAGGCAATAGAAACAGGTCAGCAGATAAAGGCACCTGCTGCCACGCCCAGTGACCTGAGTTTGATCCCCAGGACTCACACGATGAAAGGTGAAAACCAATTCCAATAAGTTGTCCTCTGACCCCTGTACACACAGAGAGACAGAGACTAAATGGAATTAAAATATTGAAAAAGCAAAAAGAGTGGCTCCTGGCTTTTTAGCTTAATAAATTAGGGAAACCACCTAAAGGCCCAGCAAGAGATGAATGAATGAAATGTAGCACATTAAGCCTAGAGTGGTGGCACACACCGATACTCTCAGCCGGTGGTAGGCTAAGGCAGAAGAATGGTAAAGCCAAGGTCTGCCTGGGCTTTGATACAGAGACCCTGTATCAAAGAATCAAAACAGAAGTGGTATGTGTATACAACGGAGTATTATTCAACCATGAAGGAGCCCCAAATCCTGGTGTTTGTAGGAAATGGTGGAACTGGAGACCATCATGCTAGCAAAATGAACCAGACTCAAAAAGATAAATGTCACATTTTCTCTCATCCACAGAACTTAGATTTTTGAAAGATATAAAACTGTAACGGAGAATATTTGAGAAGAGATTGGGTACCAGTAGGTGACGTGTCAACAGCAAGCAATGAAGGGTGAGAATTATAAAAATATATTTTATACACATAAGAAAATGCCAAGACATGATTTTACACAATTAGTAAACACTAATTTAAAAGTCAAAAATAAAGAATTTCTGGACTGAGCAAGGATGATGATGAGACAATTTATGAAATTTAAAATTTAGACATTTTGCAGTGTTAGACTAATGAGAAATTTAAGATACACATGGGCCCTCCACACAGGTACAACAATCAAGTCGAGGTTTCCAAGGAGAGGACTGTGCTGGAGCTAGAACTCTAGAGTCTCTGCTATGCTGCATATTTAGGGCAACTCAGAACAGATGAGTGAAGATGGCTTCCTCCTTCTCAAGGGTGACGCCTTTTCTCACCCAGTGAAACCCTTTCCCCATCAACCCTGTGGAGCCCTGGGTGCCTTCATCTCTATGGAGCCTTGGTTTATGGAGAAGAGGGAGACCAACTGCCTAAGCTTATCCCAGTCTCACAAAGTATTCTTCCTCTGTGACCAAGAGAACCCACATAGCCAAGGTCCACAGACACCTCAAACACACACACACACACACACACACACACACACACCTCCTCGTCCCTTCAGCAGAAATGACCTAAACTTTGTGAGGTTTGCATGTCCCTAGAGATGATCTCATTTGCCTGCTTCAAAAGCGCTTTGGTCTGCACAGCCTGTAGCAGCAAATTTACACTTCAAAAAGCAGACAGCTTTTTCCACATCTTATTCACTTAATGGGTGAGAATGTAAAATTAGTTCCGTTGCTGATGAGGACCTTGAGCCAAATGAAGAGTGTTCATTTGTCAGCACAGGCTTACAGCCTGAGACATGATTATATAGCTAATCCAATAATGGGTTTTGATGCTGAGCATTTATTTATATACAGTATGTCTTGTTATCTGTTGATAATCAGGACCTACAATTTACTCTTTCTTGTGCGTGGAGTGTGAAATAGCAACATCTTCCAGACATATTGCATTTAAGTACCAACATGCAAACATATACAGAAAGCGCCATCATCAGCAAAATATTGTATTTGCTTTCTTTAAAAAAAGAAAAGAGAACAAATACTTGCATTCAGGCTCTCATATGCTTAAATATAAGTAGTATACTTCCCTTGATGTCTTTCTTAAGACTACATAAGGACTAAAAGAGAAAAAAAAAACCTAAGATTTTCCTTAATCATCTTGACCCATCTTAATCAAGTGATTTCTTTTTGTTGTTCTCAAAAAGAAAAAAAATCTATCTGGGCTCAAATTCTTCTCCTACATTCAGACAGAACGATATAAACCAAGAAGATACCTGGAGGACATCTTCATGACAGCATCTGATTGGTTCCAAGTCCTACCAACACCCTACTTGCTGCAAAGATTCATATTAGCACCACATGAGCAGAGGAGCTGTGATAATTATCTCAGGCAAAGCCTCTTTTTTCCAATGTGCAACTTAAAATTAAATAAAAAACTACCACGTCACTATCAGCTCTTATGGAGACCCCATTAGATGGCTGCTTTGTACTCTGTAGATGAGACTAAATGTCTATCACTAAAATGTAGGGATACTCTTGGTCTGGCATATACATAAGACACAACATTTGCAAGTGTTTTTGTGGATAAAATGTGTTATCAAATATTTATCACAAAGCCTGTAAGAAAGGAGAGACATGTCTGGATTAAGAACTCTGCACATTGCACATGTGTACCTGAAAAATCTGTGAAAACTACCACGCATGGGAAAGTTAACACCAGTGCTTTTGTATGTGATCAACCCTTAGACACATGGAGAAAAATCCTGAGCTAATGCTGTAAGTTTTGATTTGACATTTTCCCACCAAACAGCCTCCAGCCCAAATGAGGCTGATTAGATTAGCCACTGTGCTCTCCAACAAGGAACAGGACAAGGGCCCATTATTAAACTGAAATTTATTTCACGATATTTCAATGTTGACAAAACACCTAGATTTACTGGATTATTCCAGTTTGCTAAAGAAATCCCCCCGTGAAACAAAGTTCACAGTTTTGTGGGGAATGGGTGAATAGATAGGTGGGTTCTCAGTAGGAAGGACTGTCTGTGGGGGGTGGGGGGAGAGAACAAGGGCTAACCCCATCCAAACCTGTGTTAAGGCCACACGTGACCACTGAATTCCAAAACCTTTTTGTATGTGCAGTGGCTGCTTTACCTAGCCTGGATAATTCATTAGGCTTCAACTCTGGTCGAGATTAAATGAGTCTAGCATCCATTACATTCTTACTTTCGTCGCAGAAACAAATCTTTCTTGTACCAGCCAGTGTAATCTTCAGAGTTTTCGTTATATAAAACACCTCAAGAAAAATGCACTTCGGTAAGATTTACACTTTATTACTCTAATGATTCTACAAACACTTCCACAATGTGATGAAAGACAGCACAGCCCCGGACTGATTGAGAGCTAATAAAAATCAGTACTGGAAACTGCAAAGAGCGCCCTTATCATCTTTCTTTCATTTAGAGCTGATTACTAGGGGATTATAATGCAATCACAGCTATGTGTGAGAGGTAGCTATGGGAACCAGTTTTAACTGTTTATCTAGCCAAAGATCTTAATTTAAGTTTGAACACTCTGATTCATTTATATGTAAGACACCAAGGAGACAAAATGCAGAAGAAACAGATGCACACTTGTTCTTCCCATTTAACTTTATAAGCTACCAGCCAATTTGTCTTTCAGGGACAAAATTAATTTCTGATGACAATGTGAACAAGTAATAAACTCAAAGTCCCTGTCCTGGGAAACTTGTTAATGCCATGTAATGTTCTGGAGTTCTTTAGGGGGCGGGGGGACAAGGTTTGCTCCTGGAGTTGTGGGACATCCATAACAGGCTTGTCTTTGTCCCAACCCTGCAGAGGCTTGTGGCACCTTTTCTAGAGGCTAATTAGGGAATGCTCGACAGAAACCACGTGGCTGACCATTTCTTTCCTGCAGGGTATTTTTGAGCTACTCAGTTTTTTTCACATGCTCTCATGGTTCAAATTTTATCCCAACTCAAGTCTCTAGCTCATGACCTCCCAGCACTGGCCTACAGGCAAAGATGACAAGTCGCAATTCCAGCTTCCTGGATCTCATGGGTTACACTCTACCTCCAGGCCTTGAACCTTTACAGAAAAACTCAAGATACACCCAAGAAGTCTTAGTGGTGGAATTAAGTGGGCCTCAAGCAACACAAAGACAGATGTCTGCATGTTTTGTCAAACACATGGACACCCTCAGCTGGGAAATTGGACTGACCTCTCCCTCCAAAGCAGCTGGTACTATAAAAGCTAGCATTTATTGACCACTCACTGTATACAGAGGACGTGTTATACACTCGACATGCACAATGTCTCAATTAGGACAAAAGCTCTATGAGGAAGTCACTTTACAGCCATTTTATAGGAGAGGATACTGAGTCATCAGAAATCTTAAAGTGACACATGGCAGAGTCAACACTTGGACGCCACTCCAAAACTATCCAATTTTAAGCATGTTGCAAGGTAAAACTTGGCTGTTACTATTTCTCATCTCACTTTGCTCACGTTTATTTTTAGTACTGGACTGGGTGTCTCTTTTAATCCATAGTTCTGTGCACACCCCTCCCCCATGACTTCCCAGCTTGTGTTTCTCTGCTCTTGGGGACCTCCCCATGGTATAATGGCGGTCCATTAGTGTGTTTTTCAAACCTCGCTCTCTCCCATGCTCTGACAGTTTTCATATGCTCCACATGAAGGATCCTTTTCCAGAAATACTTTTGAAGAAAGTCTAAAGTAAGCTGAAAAGTATTACATTTTTCATCTCAACGGGGAAATGGATTTAAGAAAGGGAGAGAAGAGCCTGCAGGTCTTTCAGATTTTTAAAAAAGAATTCAACAGTGCTGTATTGGCTCTGAGAACACATCTATCACAGAAACCGAGAGAGCATCTGCATTTACACACGGAAAAGGTTCCCTCTGTCCTTGATCACGATAATGACTTAGACTTTTGTCAAGCCTTTCATCCACAGGGGCACCCCTGCCCGTGCAGACACAGGCCAAGGAGGAGCTCTCTGTGCCATCACAGCCCTGTTCCTGCCCTGGTGAGGGGGGAAATGGTTCCCAGGGAGGGGGTAGATTGAAAAAGACTAGCAGGCACTGTAATTCTATTTGCAGAGTCAAGAGGCACCTAAAACAATACCCCAGTGCCTGGCACTTGGGAATAACAGAAGAAGCTATCCACAGGACACCCAGAGGCGATATGTGAATGAAGGAAGTGCTCACAGGGCCTAAGGACACGCCCTAAGGACACTAAGATCTGCTAATTGCTCTTTGTGCTTCTTAAACCTGCCTTGGCTAGCTGAGAACCATTAAGACCATTGTCCCTGCTTCCTTTGCCCTGAGGTGTGAAAGTGGCTGCATCAGGGAGGGAGGCAAACAGGAGCTATGTTTAGGTGGAATGGGACCTTGCATAGAGCTGGGTCATCAGCTGGCACTCCATGAGCCCTGGAAGCCTGTGGAAATCATCCTCACCCCCAGGCAGGCGCAGATATGGAGCTACCCTTCTGGACTAGATGGGGATCTCCCTGAGCTAGCCACAGCTCTATATAAGCCTGCTGGGACAGCCTGGGGGGGCTCTTGTGTTATTCAGCCTAGCACTGTCTCTTCACTGTCTCACCACAGTTAACTTCGTGTTCTAAACTGGACTAGATACCACCACCAACCAACCAATCAACCACAGAGAGAGAGAGAGAGAGAGAGAGAGAGAGAGAGAGAGAGAGAGGCTTCTTCTGCATGGACGATATAACTTACAAGCTGCATTCCCCTGAACCCTCTCACACTAAGATATCATTCAGTGGCCATCTACATGCCCACTACATGCTAAACACATCACACAACTGAGTCCTTTCACCCCAGCACGGTGTTTCCCAGCTTCACAAGATGGAAGTACTATAGCTAGCCACTGGCAGGGCTGGGTTCTGTGGCCATGCACACTTGTACTCCCAGCATTTGGAGAAGGCAGCAAGACCATCAGAAGTTCACTTAGGCTACCTAGTGAATATGAGGCCAGCCTGGGCCACATGTCCCAAAACAGAGAGGAAGAAAAGAGGGAAGAAAGACTTCCTGTGCCCCACCCCTAGGTCATACTTCCCCCACCAACCAGCATTTTGAGGCTTGGTTTATATCATAGCCATATTGGTGTTCCCAGCACTAGCAAATACTGGGACAGTTATAGGTGGTCAACATACACCTACAGAGTAATATCTTTGAAGGAAGTCTATGGGAGCAAAATGACCAACATCCTCTAACCGCAATACACTGTCTTCATTAGCCTTGCAGCCCAGGTAATGATTTTGATTTTCCTAGGTAACAACAGAATGGGGTGTGTGTGTGAGAGAGGAGGGAGAGGGAGGGAGAGAGAGAGAGAAGTATTTAAACAGGGTCTTGGGTGTCATGCTGACAAATCAAGAAAAGGAAAGTGTTGTCTTCCTGGGTTCAGGTGTTCTTTTCACTGAATTCAGTCAAACCAGTTCTGCATATTGACACAGAAGGTGTAACTTACAGCGATTCAATTGTTATGCATCACTGCATAATCACTTCTGTCATCCATCCCTGTCCCTCTCCACCAAGGCTGCTGCAGCGGAGGCTGCATATTTCCCCAGAGGATGCGTGTGCAGGACTGTGGTGGCAGAGCCCTCCTCCATGGGATAACAGGTCCATTCTGTCTGACAGACTGATAGACCTACTCTTGCTTTTGTGCTTTGTTTTTTCTCCTTCTTTTTTTTAATCTCTTTGTTTCGTTTTCTTTTTATTATTCCTCATGTTGAGGAATTCAAGCCCGTACATTTTGCCATTGTCCCTGCTACTGCCCCAGCTCAGCCTTAAGCCCTGGCCTTCTGACTTTACACCCCCACTGAATCATCTCTTAATGCTATTTATTGAGTGTCTCCCCCCTCCTCATCTTCAAGTTCTGGACTACCTCTGAGATAAAGTTTGTAGCCACAAGTCATTTCTGCAAGCTGGCTCTAACCTACCATCCCAAGCTTGTTTACCATTATCTTCCAATTCAACTTCCTGAAACATCCGCTGGTGTCCTCAGTGGTCCCCAAAAGAACTGTGCCCTGCCCTGGACCCCAAGTGGAACCCTCACCCTGGCTGTAACTCACAGTTATACATCTGACAGCCAGTGACTTGCGTCCTCATCTCACATTTCTGTCTCATAATTTAATTTCACGGATATTTGTATTTGGCCTCCCTCCCCGGAGAATGCTAGTTTCTTTGAGGGCAATGACATCTTCTTATACATTTGTCCCATGAGAACACCGCGCAAGTAGCATTTTAGTGACTCTCCTGCTCTACTGTCTCTTAGAAGACAAATATCGAACTACCAGAGGCACAGCCGAGTCAGGGAATTCCCCAGTATACCGTATGTCTTGTCTCCAGATATCCCCACAAGATGTTCTTTCCATGTAGCACTCCTAACATCTCCCCAACACCACTGCCACTGCCACCTCCAGCCCTACCTTCTGGTAGCTGGAAAGCTCCTCACCCGATTTAGATTAGCAGCCCCCAAAGAGTTCACCATCACTTCACAAGACCAGAGGGGGTTTGGTTCTCCCCTTCGTTGGGTTAATTCCACTCAACAGTTGTGACACTCCAGACCGCATGCAATGGGAAATCCATAACTGACTGGTTTGTGATGGTTATGGCAGGGTTAGACGCAAAACCATTCCTCTAGGTTTCTCCTTCCCTTTCTTTCTCTGTATCTATCACACCCCTTCATTTCATGGGACCTTTATTATCTGTTATGCAAGAAATGGGGGGGTATTGTTATTTGCCTTACTTCCTGTAGTCTTTTGTTAACATTTTAACCAAAGATGGTAACTCCTCTACAAATACCAATGACATCATTAACTAATCATCATTCTGTCTGGTCCTTTATCATTTGGATTTATAAGCACAAGCTTACACATCACCCTTGGGGAGATGAGTATTCTTCCTCAATGATTGTGCAATGCTACTATTCGAACGCCTCCCTGAAATTTCTCAAAGCTCTCCCTTCCTGCACCATTACAACAGAGACACTCTGCACTCACCTTTGCCACCAACTGCACAAACCTTGAACGTGTCTCTCTTCCCTGTCTTTGTCCCATCATCATCTTGGCCTCTTCTCTACCAACCCAGTCCAGAAGTTCAGAAGCCAGAGTATGCTCTGCAGCCCAGGGTGGCTGCTAAGCGGCATAACAAAGGCCTCAGATGGTGCTAGGAGAGACTCTCCTACTTAAAATACTTGAGAACTTTTAACTTAAGCTGGGTGAGAACTAAGAAGGCAGTCAATTGAAGACTGAGTGGACATTTCATTCAGTTCTCTTCTGAGAAGGGTTTCCTTCCTAGAAAGAGGGGTAGGGAGCTTATTTAGGGACAAACGGGGACGGACAGAAAGGGTAGCAGTCTAAGAGACTTCCTCGGTATAGCTGAGCTCTTACATTAAGGTTGGTCATTGGGGAGCAGACACATCTGTCTTCAGGTATAAATCTGAAGTCATAGAACAGGGAGCTATAGTCTACAGTGATGAGACCCCCACCTCACTGTCTTCCAAAGAAACCGAATAAAGAATAGCAAAGGTAAGTTTTGAAATATGACACCTGGGCTGTGGGTAGAACTCAGAGGAAGGGTTCATGGCTAGCACGTGTGAGTTCCCAGTACCTTAAGAATAAACAGACAAGTGAAATAAAGTAAGGCAGTGAAAACTGTTCAAGAGCACAGTAGAGTACAACTTAAGTGGACGAGAAATGGAGGCGCTGCTGCAGACAGCGCAGGAGACCCACGTGACAGTGAAATGAAACTCTTCTGCAGTAGAATCTTGGCCAAGTTCCAAGCTCAGAGTCAACAAATGCAAAGCTAGGGGTAGGAGGAGGTGGCAGGGAGGGGAGTGAGAAACCATGAGAGCAATTAATTAAAGGAACTGTGTTTGGAGCAGCTGAACCAATGATGCTCCCACCCCCACTCTCCCACCCATGCCTGCACATCACCTAACAGTTTGCCTTCTGGTTAAAGCTTGAGAATTTCCCCCTGGAGAGAGGAGTGATTTGCCCAGAGGGGGTCTTGTAGCAGAACTGGGCATTCAAACTAAAGCAGAGAGGAGACCATGACAATACAACTCCAATGGAGAAAAGTGTGAAGTGCAGCTTCTGTTAGAGCTGGGAATCAGGCTTAGTTTGCAGACTTCTTGCCTAGCATGTACAAAATCCTGGGCTCAATTCCCAGGAACACAAGTTCGCCAGGAAGGAGAAGGAGTTCAAGGTCATCCTTGACTACATAGCTATTTTAAGCCAACCTAAGCTTCATGAGGCCCTCTCCCCCCCCCACCAAAAAAAAACCTAAATAAATAATAAATAATTTAAATTAAAAATAAATAAAATCTGCTCAGCTTTGAATAGGGTGGTCAGCCATTTTGGGTCACTCCAAGAGTTCCAGTTTATAATATAATCCCCAAATACTTGCTAATGGTTTCATTCCACAAGATGATTATGTCAATATTGCATCAGGTATTCACTTACCTATGAGTCAAACTGAGTCAGTCCATGCGTTTTCATCATGGGTCAGGTGTCGTTTGTAGAAGTCATCATTTTGCGCTAGCCTCTGATGCCATCTGGTGAGCACAAAACCCAAATGGCTCACAATAAATACAGGAGCAAACACAGATTCTGACATTGTTTGCTACACAAGATGTTACAGAACCTGGGAACGACATTTCAAGAGATTGTCATGAAAATGAAAACCAGTTTTTTAATTTCTCTTAAAGGCTCAAGAACTCCTAAGAATATACATATATGGGGACACATTCAAAGAATTATTAAATATTCTGTGAAATTACAAAAAAAAAAAGGAGATGGAGTAATTTACCTCAGAGAGAAAAGAGATTAGTCAGAAAGTACAAGATAATTTTGCTTAAATTTCAATTAGTTTCAGTAAAGATTCATGAGGACAATTATCCAATAACCAAAAACAAAATGCTGTTTTTCTTACAGTTCTCAGAGAACAAAAATCTAATTCTTGGAAACAGAAAAGCATAATATTTAAATTTAAAAACTCAATGGAAAAATCTGAATAACTGAATGCATTATGAACAAAACAAAGCGATCTTTTAAAAAAAACTTGGAAACCTATCAAATCATTGCCCAAGAACATAAAAATATGAGAGAGTCGGGCCTTGTGTCTATATTCATTCACTCGCAAAGAAGCCTGTAGAATATGGTACAAGACAAGCTAAAATGTGACAATCAAATTCATAGACGGTCAAAAGCTACTTGGAACTTTAGAGCCAGCCGATGGGGACTTAAGGAAGGCAATAAGCACAGACATGATATGATGAACATCCTCTGACTTACAAGGAAAAAAATGAAAAAAGAAAGACAGAAAAAAGAGCCAATTCATGACTTGGTCTGATAAAGTTTCCAAGACCCAAGAATCAAAAGGATACATAGCTATGTGGGGGGAGGAGGAATTATCCATAAGATAATAATGGTGGATTGAAAGAATTTTCATCAACATTTGATATTTCAAAGGTAAATAGAACAATGCCTTAAAGCATT
This sequence comes from Cricetiscus sungorus, assembly GCA_030556225.1. Taxonomy (NCBI): domain Eukaryota; kingdom Metazoa; phylum Chordata; class Mammalia; order Rodentia; family Cricetidae; genus Cricetiscus; species Cricetiscus sungorus. The sequence goes on along the minus strand of JANBXA010000737.1, from coordinate 14,432,355 downwards.
TCTTGTTGTTTTTATTATCTTTCTCATTTGTTTTTGAGACAAGTTCTCCCTACACAGCACAGGCTGACCTCAATTCTGAGATTCTCCTGCCTCTACATATGAACCACTAGGATAATAGGTATGTACCAGCACAGGAAATAATGCCTCCAAACTTAGAATTCCTTATAAACCTGCATTTCACCAGAAGGGTAAAGAGGCAATATTGCTTCCTTATGCTTACCTAGGATCATGATGGACAGACACCCTTACAAGAGAAACAAACTTGTTTAACAAAGTCTCATATGACATAGGTTTCAGAAACAAAGACATAAAAGATCCAGGGAGAGCAGATTTTCTGTGTCATTAAATGAAAGAGGTTGTAGACAGACATGGTTGCACCAAAGAGACCTGATCTAGTAGTAATAAGTTTAGAACCTGGCAAGGCCTGTTTAGATACTGCTTGGCCCATCCCTGGGAGATCACAGGCAGAAGGAGAGAACAGGACAGAACAAAGTCCTTGTGCATGCTCACGTATAAGTTCACACACATGTAAAAGTAATGTATTTGCAGAGATGCAAAGATTGGAAAATTTGTTACTGTGAGTTATACCTGAAAAATAATTATTCAAATAAACATTTTGGAAAGGAACAAAGGCATCAGAGATGCACTAAGAATAAGTATGGTTGACCCATAAGTGATGCATCCTATTTATAGACACTATTAAGATAATTCTTTGACCTTACTGCTCAGAAGAGTCCTCAAGTGAGGAGGACAGGCTCCCAGCCAAGCTCAGTTTCTTAGTCTTAGGTCCAACCACACAAGCCTTGATGATTGGGATACTGTTGCTGTATCAAAACATCATGACCAAAGCAACTTGGGAGGAAAGGGTTAAATTTGCTGTGATGAGTTGAATAGGTATGGGCCCTCATAGTCTCAGGTGTTTGAATGTTCGGCCCATAGGGAGTGGCACTATCAGGAGGTGTGGCTTTGCTGGAGTGGGTGTGGCCTATTGGAAGAAGTGTGTCACTGTAGAGGTGGGCTTTGAGGTCCCACATATGCTCAAACTATATCCAGTGTGGTATACAATTCACTTCCTATGGCCTGCAGATCAAGATGTAGAACTCTCTGCTCCTTCTTCAGCACCATGTCTGCCTATGTAACTGGTGCCCTGCCATGATGATAACGAACTAAACCTCTGAAACTGTAAGTCAGCCCCAATTAAATCTTTTTCTTTCTAAGAGTTACTGTGGCCAGGCTGTGATGATGCACACCTTTAATCTCAGCACTTGGGAGACAGAGACAGATGGATCTCCGTGAGTTCAAGGGCAGCCTGGTCTATAGAGCAAATTCCAGGACATTCAGGGCTGTTACACAGAGAAATACTATCTTGAAAAATAAAAACAAACAAACAAACAAAAACAGAGTTATTGTGACCATGGTGTCTCTTCACAACAATAGAAACTCTAAGATATTTGTCTTACACTTGCACATCACTGTTCATCACTAAAGGAAGTCAGGACAGGAAATCAGGGCAGGAACCTGGAGGCAGGAGCTGATGCACAAGCCATTGAGAAGTCCTGCGTACTGGCTTGTACCTCATACTTTGCTCAGCCTTCTTTTTTTTATAGAATCTAAGACCATCTTCTCAGGAATGGCCCCGTCCACAATGGGCCGGCCCTACTCCATCAATCACTAAGAAATTGCCCTACAGACCTTCCTACAGCCCAATTGTATGGAGACATTTTCTCAACTGAGCCTCCCTGTTTTCCAATGACTCTGACTTGTGTCAAATTGACATAAACTAGACAGCACAACTGACCTCTTATCAACCTGACACATAAACACATCACTATTAAGCCTCAATCTTTGCTTTTTTATTCATCCCCCAATATCTCACATTAACACGAGCATCACAATATAAAATATCCCAAATTTTAAAGGTCCCACAATCTTTAAAGTTTCAGTTGGGAGCCAGAGAGATGACTCAGCACTGGCTGCTCTTCCAGAGGACCCAAGTTAAGTTCTAAGAACCCACGTGGCAGTTCACAACTATCTATAACTCCAGTTCCAAGAGATCCAACACCTTCACACTAATATATATGCAAACAAAGCACCAGTGCACATAAAATAAATACTTTTTTAAAATGTCAAAGTCTCTTTAAAATATCAGAGCTTTCTTTTAAAAATCCAAAGTCTTCATGAATCTCCAAAATTTTCTTTAAAATTCTCTCAACTCTAGGTGCCTATAAAATAAAAAAATAAATTACATACTTTCTTATTTTGAAAGGGTAGAACCAAGGCACAGTCAAAATCTGGACAAAGCAAAACCAAACTCCAAAAATTTAAGTAACTCAACGTCAGTTTCCCTGGGATTCACTCACAGTCTTTGGGGCCCCTCTGAGGGTCCTGGGTCACTTCTCAGACCCTGCCCTGTAAGACACACACACACAGCTTGTCTTCTAAGCCAGAGCCAGCTCCACTGTACTGCTGTTCTTGGTGGTTATTCCATGGCATTGGCATCTCCAAATGATGGGGTCTCTTGTGCAATGAGATGTACTTTCACCAACAGCCATTCCTGGGCTCTCAGCTGCTCTCCACAACCCCTTCATGCCTTCAAAACCAGTACCACCTGGGTAACTCTTAACAATACTAAGCCCAAATGTAAATGCAAAGTACAACTTTGGCCACCTCTGAACACAGCTTGCATGTGCTGGCTCTGAAGAAACACTTCCTAGAAGATTTCACCTCAATGATACTGGTCTCTTCTTAATCACCACTGATTTCTTAGCTCCAGCATCAATTATGCCAGTAACACAAAGGTTTTACTTTAACAGTTCTGGTCTCTTTTTAATAGAAGCTGATTCTTCAGCCACAGCTGGCCAGACATCACAGATTCTTCACACAATGGCCTGGTAGAGTCTTTGCTTCCCTCTGAAACTTCACAAGCCAGGCCTTCATCATCTGCCTTGCTCTCAACTTTCTTATCTCCCAAGCTCCTACAGAACAGCTCACTGAGCTCTCAATACACAATGACTCTTTCAGCACAAAGTTCCAAAGTCTTTCCTCAATCCTCCCAAAAGCAACACAGTCAGGTCTGTCACAGCAATACCCCACTATCCTGGCACCAACTGTCTTAGGGCTGCTATAGATGTGGCGAAACACCATGACTTGGGGAGAAAGGGGTGTATTTGGCTTATCTAGCTATACCACTGTTAATCACTGAAGGAAGTCAGGACAGGAACTCAAACAGGGCAGGAACCTGGAAGCAGAAGCCATTGAGGTGTGCTGCTTGCTGTCTTGGCTTGTTTTCCGTGGCTTGTTCAGTCTGTGTTCTTATAGAACCTGGTACCACCTGCCCAGCTGTGGCCCCACCTGTAATGGGCTAGGCCCTGCCCCATCAATCACTAAGAAATTGCTCTATGGGCTTGCCTACAGCCCGATCTTATGGAGGCATTTTCACAATTGAGCCTCCCTCCTCTTCAGAGATTCTAGCTTTTTGTCAAGCTGACATAAACTAGCCAACACAATGGCAAGGTAATCATTATTTGCACAAGCATAGGACTACTTTGAAATTTGGATCAAACAACTAACAGAACATAAAATTACAAAAGAAAATGTAAATATAAACCTTCACAGCATAAAAAGTATGTAATTAATCAAATTTGGAAGAGAACAAGAAGAGCTACAAAAAAAGTATAAGTGAATTAACTTTTCATAGGAGAAAGTAAAAGCAAATGTAATTTCAGTAAGTCATTAGGAAATGTGAATGTATATGCTTAAAAGTGTAAAGATGTTGTTATTTCTTATCAGTGTGAGAAAACACCTAAGATTAACAAATTGGAGTGAAAGGCTGCTTAGGCTCATGGGTTTACAGAGGGCAAGTGCTGTTGTTTGGGAGGATATGGAGGTATAGTCTCCTGAAAGCAAACCTGTGGTTGAACAAAACAGCTCACTTCATGATGACCAGGAAGAAGGAGGAGGAGGAAGAGGAGGAGGAGAAGGAGGAGCCAGAGTCCCATTATCCTCTTCATTGTAACACTCCCAATGCCTAACTTGCTTCCAAAGTTCTACCACCTTTCAATAGCACCATCTTCTGGAGATCAAGCTTCAACACAAGAGCCTTTGGAAGACATCTGAAAACCAAGCCATAATATATATTCCATGGTATAACCATATAGGACTCATAAAACTTAAGAATGAGGTGATATACATGCACAAGAGGATTGTATTCAGCTGTAAAAAGAAATGAAATTATGAAATTTACATGTAAATGATGAACTGGAAAATATTGTAATGGGTGGAGTAACTCAGGCCCAAAAAGACAAATACTGCATCTTCTCTCTCATATGTAGATCCTGGCTTCAAACTTTTAGATTTTTGTCTTTAAGTTAGAATATTTATAGAGGCCAAGAATCTCCAAAGGGGTCCAGGGAGGTGGTGGTTCTTTAAGCAAGGAAGGCTAGTACAATATAGGTGATTTCCATTATGAAATAGAGGGAAAATACTAAAGACAGAAGGGTTTAAGTATGGATTAGGGTGGAGTATGGGGAGGGTGGGAAGGTGGGGTGGAAGGCTAACCAAAACGAAATGTGTATAAAAAATGGCAACTGATTTTGTAAGGAAACTGAAAAATATGCTATGGTCAGTGAGATAGATCAGTAGGTAAGGCTGTTTGCCACAAAGACTGGCAACCTGAATTCAATGATCAGAACTGAAAGGAGAAACAATCTTATAAATTGTCCTCTGACCTTCATATTCATGTGCATGCCTCAGAACACATACATGCATACATAATAAATGTAAAAAAAAAATACTTTTAAAAATAATTCAAAAATATAGTTTAAAGAAAAATTTCCTGTGTGGCTGCCTAATGAGGTTTCTAGAAGCAATATTACTAACAACAACAAAAAATCTCACTATCTGTTATGAGATACCTCCTTATCAGCAATTGGTCAGTGTGATGGTTTGAAAGAAAATGGCCCCCAAAGGGAGTGGCACCATTTGAAGGTGTGGCCTTGTTGGTGTAGGTGTGGTCTTGTTGGAGGAATGAGTTGCTGTGAAGGCTTTGAGGCCTCATATATGCTCAAGATACATCCCAGTGTTGGAGGACCACTTCTGGTTGCCTGCACAATATGGGGCTTTCAGCTACTTCTCCAACACTGTGTCTGCCTGCATGCCACCATGTTCCACCATATAGACAATGAACTGAACCTCTGAACTGCAAGCAAGCCACCCCAATTAAATGTTTTCCTTATAAGAGTTGCTATGGTCACGATCTTCACAGCAAAAGAAACCCTAACTAAGAAGGCTCCCAAAATAAGACAAGTTCTTGTCATTTTTCTTTGACTGATATCCACTAGAACTAGATGATAAGACTATTGTTGAAGTGTAATATATGCAGGCTACTAGGAGAAAAAGCTTATCAATGGTCTTACCCAACTCTACAACCAGAAAACTATAATACCAACCTATCTCATATTGGATATTCACCGATGCAACAGTGGCGTGGCCATTATAGGGGTAACCAAGTGCTTTCTGATAGGTTCTTAGGTCTACTCCTTAGAAGGAACCCATACCTCATACTATGAGCACTATAAATCTACTCAAAGTTCATATCTAGAGAGATCATAGGCCATAGGGGAGGACCTACTACTCTTGTTTTGCTAAGTAGACATGGTATCACACTGCCCTCTAAATATTTCTATTTCTGCCCATAAATCAGTGTTTCTCTCAGCTCTGGTTCAAGGTTTCTGTTTATGGTGGGTGACAGTTAATATAGGAACTCAGAATTTGTCAATGTGCTCTTGAGTGCTCAATCCTAAATGGGACATCAATATCATTGATATCATCCTTCTTAAGTCTGGGGGACAACACAGAAGACAGAGTGGAAAGAATGTAAAAGCTAGGGGGTGGGAAACAGTGTTGTAAAATGCAGACTTCAGTTTGTGACATGACAAATACAGCCCTTCAACACTCTATCACAGGCGGTTAAGGGGTGCGCATAAGGCTTCAGCCCTGCCAGAGGAGGTATAAGAGTCAAAGGCTGTGGTGGGAGAAAAAGTCACACCCTTCCTTGCCTGTTGCAGCCACTGACTCCAAGCAAATAACCCATCATCCATGATCATGAAAGCAACCGTAGATGCAGTGGATCAAAAAAAAAAAAAAAAAAAAAAAAAAAAAGGAAATAAAAGAAGGTGGGGACTTGGGATTCAGTGGAAAGGACATGGTGATAAAAAGAGCATAATGGGGACCCTCGTGGAGTGGAAGACGGAAAATGAACAATACTATATTCATACTAAATATATCATGCTCCATAGCAAGGATTACAAAGTTGGCAAATCAGTAGAAATAGCTATAAAGGGGTAAAGGTAAGAACAATGAGACCGAAAGAAAGAAAGTCGTAGTGATTGACTAGAGCTGAGTTGTCACTTTACAGTGTGCTTTTTAAAACTATTCTTTTATATTTGTATTGCTCTTCTAATTGGAAACCTGTGCTTTTTATAAATATTGGTTACTCTTCTTAATTGGAATTGTTCACTTTAGCTCTAACATGGGCCTTTCCTTCCCCAACCTGGCAGCCAGCTGGAACTGGGCAGGAGAGTTCTTAGAAGACCAGGCCACTCTGCACATCCAGAGGATGGCTCCCCAGCCCAACCCACCCTCATGAATGCCTTCTGTTCCAGCACAGGCATCGCCTCTCTGTCACAGACGTGTTACTGCACGCTACACATGCTCAATTGAGGTGGCCCAGAATTGAGTAGTATGTCCTGGATGTCAACCCAAACAGCTGGATTCCAGCTCACTCCTATTACCACTTAGGTGGGAGAAAAGGTTCTTCACCTTCCTCCAGGCAAGGAAATGAGAAGGTTGGAGCCTGATGACACAACGTTGACGAGAAGGCTGTAGGCTTTCATCAGTTGATATCACCAAGCCCTTACAAATCCAGTTCATCAACATTTGGAAGCAAACAATGAAGCTCCAGTCATTAGCCTGGCAGCTCAAATCTCAACTATGACTCCAATGCCACAGTGCTTCTAGAATCTGAAGTCACCTTAGACCAGGGGCATTACACTGCATTAAACATCCAACTTACAGTTATTCAGGCCATTCAGACCTTTTGCAATTAATTCTTTTGCTTAAGATTCTTTCTTCTTTTCTTTTTTCTTTTTCTTTTTCTTTTTTTTTTTTTCTTTTTCTTTTTTTCTCTGTGCTGTCACCATTCTTATCATTATTATTTTTTCTTGTTAAAAGTTTTGGCTGAAAATGTAGTTCAGTGGTACACTTACCTGCCATGCACAAGAACATGAGTTAAGCCTGAAAAACAAAGTGAATTTTTCACTAAATTTATGATATTTTATGGTGAGCTCCCCTCTTGGTATTTCATATTCCCCTGTAACTACAGAGAAAGGTGTTGAAATATTCTGTTTCTGTGTGATCATGTCACATTTAAGTAGCATTGACTATGTTGAAAAGAAATCCTGATCTTTATCTAATAGTTTCCTTCTACTGGGGATATGACAGAGTTTTCTTTAATGTCCCAGCGTCAATTGCACAGTAAGACTGAAGGTATGTCCTGGTTTCATTTTTGTTGTGTGATAAAGTACCCTAAGCAAAAGCAATCGTGGCGATGCTTGTTTTAACTTACAATTCCAGGTCACAGTCCGTTATTTCAGAGGGGTCAAAGTGGCAGGAACTTGAAGCAGTCAGCCCACTCCATCCAAGAGCAGAGAGAAATAAGTGCATGTGCACACACGGGCTTGCCTATGCGCAGCCTGATTTCTCCACTCTCAGGTCAAGAGCCCCTTCCTGAGGAATAGTACCACCCACTCTGGGCTGGGTCCTCTCACAGTGATTAACCTAACACAATATCCAACACACATACCCACGGGCCAACCCAACATAGATAATCCTTCACTGAGATTCTCCTTCCAGGCAATTCTAGGTGCTGACAAACTGGTGATTTGAATTAACCAACTGAAAAATACCATTTGTATTCTCTGAGGCAGAAATACTGTCCTTGAACAATGAAAAGGTTCACATTAATGAGTAGACAGAACCATATTCTTGTGCCATATTCCTTCTAAAAGGAAAAGTATAGGCTCAGGACCTCCAAGGCCAAGTTCTCAGCACACAGGGGATTTGTTTGTCCCAGAGGGACAGAAGGCAGATAATAAGAGACAAATTCAGGAGATAAGAAGCCAACGGAGAAGGGGAAGGGAGCAAGGGAAAGGGGGCAGGGGTATGATTGCCTCTGGACAGAAAGAAGAGACATGGCCTGTAGGAAAATGGCGGTTTATAAAGATAAAATGGGCAACCCTGTGTTAGGATGAGGTGTTTAATTTAATTGGGTATGTTAATTAGGGCAGCCAAAGGAAGCTTTCGATTACAGGGCTTCAAACTTTGATAGCTGGACCTTGGTAGTTGCTATCAGGAGAGGGAAGTTACCAAATAAGGGAATAGACCATTTTGGTTAGCTTTAGATTTTTAGTGAGGAAGAGGGAATCTGGGACAAGGGCAAGGCCTGCCAGAGCCACGTTCATCATGCTGGAGCTGGCCAGAGTCCCTTCAATCCCTGTTCTGAGTCACAAAACATCTGTCCGGGGTAAGTCAGAATGATCAGCTCGGATTAGTGGGTCATTTCCGAGTTTAAGTTTCATCTCTACCTTTCTGTCTCCAAGGAGGAAATTGTGACATCACACCTGAAGACTTGTGGGTTTTATCTTCATCTCCTGTCTTCACAAAACTGAGCATGAGGGGAGGTTTGGTGTGCAGGTCAAAGTCTCATGGATCTGAGCCATTTAGCAAAGCAGGGCAGAACTTGAGAAGGGCAGAACTGAGTTGGATTCTGTCCTGCCAAGGCTAAGGGATTCCCAGGAGTGTAAAGAGCACGGGGAGCGAGCACTTCCTCCCCAGATTCTCCATGGGTAGGGAACACTCCCACTTCTGGGGAAGTCCTCTCCTGCAGCGTGGTGCCTGGCTTTCCTGTAGCTGCACTGAACAAGCCGCAGCAGCTCAGTTTCAATCCTTGGGAGAAAGATCTGTGCTTTCAGAGCACAGCTAAGTGCAAAGCACCTAGAAGCAGTGACAGATGACACTGCTGTCCACACTTGCTGGGCCGAGTTCTTCAAGTTGTCTTCCCCCAAATCAGCTGTCACTGGAAATGGGCTGGGCAGGGAGAAATAAGGTTTTGATGAATGGTGAAACTGGGAGGTTATGCCTGGAGTTTACAGGCCTGCCTAGGGAAGCACGAGGGAAGGAAAGATGCTTCGTGAGCAACTGTCTCCCAAGCACTGTCTCTGCTACTTCGCAAGTTGCAGAGAAGCTGCATGGAACACAGGTTAGTCTTCCATCTTCCTTATGAGAAAACAGGCTCAAAGATGTGCTATATCTGAGGGTGTGACACAGCATTTGTCTAGAGTGCACAAAGTCCTAGGTACAATAAAAGAGGTCCTGCCACTTGTCTATTTCTGCTGTCTACTATTGCATAAGAAGTTGCCACTTAGCGTTGCAGACACAGCTATCCAGTCACTGCTTACTGCAGCCACGGTCTACCCTACCCCATGTTCCTCCACATCACAGCCAATGGTGAGCCTGTAGCCCTGTGTCCTTCAAGCTATTTGCAGAAAAGTTCCAAAGACAGCAGAAAATGTTCACGCTGTGATCACTGGAGAGGAAAGATTTGGATATAATGTTCCTCCTTTCACAGAATTATTTCAGCATTCATGCACCAAGGTGGTGATGTCACGTGCCACAGTGGCACTGGCAGCAGATCCAAATACACACAGGGAGAAATTTAAGGATGAAAACTTCATCCTAAAGCATCCAGATCCCACCATCTTGTCTACGGAAAGTCCTGGACCAAACACAAATGATTCCAAGCTTTTCATCTGCACCACCGAGAATGAGTGACTGGGTGACCAGCATGTGGTCTTGGGAAGGTGAAAGAAGACATGAGCATCATGGGAGCCATTGAGCATTTTGGGTCCAGGAACAGCAAGACCTCTTCCTCTTCCTTTCGATTTATAGCACCTTTCCAGCAGGACTGCCACACATCTCAGATGGCAGCTCAAGCCTTCAAAGAACTGGGCACAGACACCTCGATTCTCTGAGAGGTTAGACCTCAGACTGGGATGACATGCTCACTCTATTAACCATGGCTGATCGTGACTGACCAGAATTTGCTACAATCTTTAGTCTACTCTATTGCCCAAGGTCCCACAGAACCGCAGGCCTGGAACTTTCGACAGCCTTTGGCGCCCCTGGATCTGTGAAGTGGGGACAGGAGAGATGCTACGGTGAGGCTCAGGGCTTTATAGGGTCATGGTTGTGGAGAAGGGCAGCATGCAAGGACAAAAACAATGGACATCTGAGAGGAGAGACGAGGGATATAAGGAGGGCAAAAACTCTATCCAGACCACATAGACGAATTAAATGTTGTTCATCTGGGTCATGGCTCTGAGCAGACTCTGATTTCCAAATGAGATCAGAGCCAGTAGAACACTGCACATGCATTTAAAGGGAATGAGAGTGTCCAGTTTCCATCCCCCCTCTCATTTCCTTTAATGGCTCAGGGCTTTATAGGGTCATGGTTGTGGAGAAGGGCACCATGCAAGGACAAAAACAATGGACATCTGAGAGGAGAGATGAAGGATGTAAGGATGGGGGGAAGATAGCATGTATGGCTAACTTCATCCTGTGGACCCCAAAACTCTGAGCCTACCTATAGTTACATCCCTTTTCTTTCCACTCCAGGGAAGCCTCTTCCCAATATTCAACTCATTTGTTCATTTTTTCTCTCATGCAACAAATTTTCATTGAGCTTCCAATACGGGTTGAGCTCTGTTCTGGCTGGGGACACAGAAATGAGAAAAGCAAATTTTTTATCTTCAGGGAGCTTGCCTTTTTCATTTCTTTTTTTTTTTTAATCCTTTTTTTTCTATTGAGCAAGATAGAAGATTTAAGTTAAAAAAATGTTAGTCAATAAAGGACAATTGCATAGGCTTTCCTATGATGCTTTGGATGGAGTGGATGTGACTTGATATGGGTGTAACTTTATTTAGATTGCAAACAAGGCATCCTGGAAGAGGTGACATTGGAACAAAGACTAAAGGAGGTAAGTAAGCAAGCCCAGTCTGTGTCTAAGAGAGCGCTGTGGATGGGGGTGGGGGGGGACTCGGAGGCTGGTGAGCTAGAGTACACCTGTGATGCTCAGTACAGGAAGCCAGGGTGGACATCCAACTCCTTGTTCATTAGCTAAGCTCCATCCACTACTATTCCCTAGCATTGTCCTCGGCCTGAATATGCAAAGGACGTCTGGGTCTCTGCCATCTAGAAAGGAAAAAGAAGATAGCCACCTGGGCATGGGGCTAACAAGCATGATTATAGGTAGAAGAGAATCTCAGAAGCCCAGCTGCTCAGCTCAGCAGCAAACGTCTGTCCTCCATCCATCTGCTGATGGACCAGAGACACAGGATCACGAGGATAGTGTTCGGCACTTGACAGACCCTGCCCATCTCCTCAAATGTTATAGAATAATAATTTTTATTAAATGCAAATTTTATCATTGCATTCGAAAGCAAAAGTGCAGGGTAAACTGCGGAATCTAATCACCATGAAACTATTGCTTTGAATTAGTACTGCAGATACTTCTAACTGCTTAATTATTTATTTTTAAAATATATTCCAATATTTTAATTATGTTCAGTTAAGTGTACTTGAATATTTGCGGCACTCTGCATTATTTATATTAGAGAAAAAGCAGCCTAAATCAACTTGCCCTGGCATTTCATAATTTGTGCTTGCATATCACTAAAATAGATTTATATGTAGCTATCAAATGGTTATTTGGAATATGCTATGATTTTAAATTTTTATCTAAATTTTATTTTAATGTCTCACAAAATAAAATTTATTGGTTTCTTTATACTAGTATGTGTCTTATCTGATTATTCATATTCAATATTTGCAGAATACTAACTAGAGCTGTACTCTCCTCAATTAAAAGCAAACATGTAGGAGCCATCACACACCCTAGCCTCATCCCGCTTACCCCACCCCTGCTCCATTCCTGGGGATATGGATTCCTGGGGATATGGATAAGATTTGTCAGCATGGCTTCTCTGGCAGCCCAAAGGGACAGAGAAGGGGAAAGTGTGTCAGCATGGCACACTACTACCAACAGGAAGAAGGGGGAGATCAGAAACACCAAGGGAATTTACTGTCCTATGCAGAACACAAATCACAGCGTTGAATGAGATGGGAGATCAGATGGAAGCCGACACAGATGTAGGCCCCAGCAGAACTGGCCTGAAAACTAATGCAGGCTGCTCTGGTGTTTGGTATCTGTCCAATGTTCTTTCCAATTTTTAAATTCATTTAAAAGTCATTTCAATCTAAAGGATAAAAATATTAAAGTTACAGTATTTCAATAACCCTCTTTATGTTGGGCAAATCTAATAGACAGACGTCCTGGAAGGAGATTACCGCTTGAATACTTAATCCCAATTTGGATGTTTTTTAAACAAGGCAAACCTGGAGTTAAATACAATGTGCACAATTTAGCTAAGTATAAAATATTAATGCACAAACATGACTACAAATACAGCCAGAGAACCAGGCAGAGAGAAGACACCCAGATCCACCTCTGCACATTACTCTCCCAAATCAAAGGCTGGGTGGGTAATGAACCTGTCTGCTTCCAGGATGGGAAGACAGGTGAATTGCAACACATCAGCTCCAGCATGGGAGTGGAAGGCTAAGAATTACCCAGACAGGCTAGCAGCTGTGTTCCAAGGTTGTTTGCTTTCCCAGTGTTTCCTGCTTCCTTGAACTCTCTTTGAGAAGGGAACGGCATATTCTCTGTGCTCAGGGATATGGTGCACACAGTAGAGTTACAAGCTCAGGTTCTGAAGCCAGATTCCCTGGCTCAACTCTCTTCCCTGCAAACACTTGTTGCTTGGGCTGCCTTGGAGAAATCTTAAATCTCTGTGCCCCATGCAGTTTCCAAGTACAATCATGTGACACCAAGTCATAGGAAAGGACCCTCAATGCAGAGTTACTGTGAGTAACAGTTGAGGTGAGGGAGAGACATCTTCAGTGACGCAGCCGCTGGCAAGGTGCAGGTGTTCCTGGACATAGGAGGAAGTAGAAAGGGACTAGTTGGGGAATATCAACAGGAAAAGGGCAGAGACAAGAGAGAGTAGCAGGAAGTGCATATGATAAAAATACATCATGCGCATGTATGAAAATGTCATTAAAAAACCTGCTATGTATAATTAATGTGTGCTAATAAACTATTCTAAAAATAAAAACAGGTGTAAGTAAAATGGACATCTCCCTCATTTCATCTTTTGGAATGCTCATCCCCCTTGTCTTCCATGCCCTGTGCTCCCTACCCCCACCCCACCCTAATCACTAGCTGTCAAAATAAGTGGACTCTAGGTACAGCCATTGGGTGGCTGAACAAGCAGGGATTCATTGCCAAGAATACCTCCTACTATGATGCACCCTTGGGAGACAGCCTAAGGGGTAGGCATGCCCTTAGCTGCTCCTGGCACGAGCATTATTTTATTATGCATATATATTTAGTGAATAAAATAGAGGGAAAAAAAGAAAGAAGAGAGAACAAAGCAGAAAAAAAGGATGCACCCTTCTGCATGGTAACAGCTGACACTAAAAACAACTCCCTGCTTACCTTACAATCAAGACCTGTTTGCATTTTGCACTAAATGTGGCAATGAAATTATGAATTTCACATTTTAAAATGTCTTGTGATGGAAACTACACAATAATAAACACTCTTCATATGTGAAATCCACACAAGAACTGGAAACACCAGCTATAAAACCCTCAAGCGTTTTATCTCTCCCTCCCTCTGGAAACTACAATAATTTCACCAAAAATTAGCTTTATTAAAATATCACAGTTTTGTCTTCACAAAAATACACCATGTTCCTCTCAACCCCATCCTATACAGCTCTGGGTGGCAGAGTCAAGCTGAAGCTCCAAGCCCTGTGTGGATCTTCCCCCTCCCTCCCTTCAAAAAGGAGATTATCTCCCAGTGAGAAGCTGGCCACCATGATCATCTCTCTTTGACTGGTTTCCTCAGATATGAAATTGTGTTATATTTTACATAACCTGCTCCATGGGTCATATGAAGACTAGGTAAACATGGGATATATTAGTAAAGTAGTTGTATATTAAGTACTCAAGATGTTATTGTCAAAATCATATCATAATTCATAATTTTCCTACACAGACAGTGATTTCTGACAAAAAAATATTGACATTTCCTCATTCCTTCTGCCTCATCCATAATACAAGACTCATTGTATGACTCTCACTAAACTAATTTCTGGCTATAAAATTGATACATTTGTTTAAAAAAAAAGAGTACATGATATGCTGGTCCTACATTACATGTGTTATATCTACATTTATGTATATGTACATAACACACATAAATGTATAAAATATAGCATATGTTACTTGGTTTTTCCTGGGTGCACAACTCAGCTCAGAGAGTACACAGACCAAAGAAAGGCTCCCATCTTAGTCCAGCTTAGTGAACCATTGAGTTTTCTGAGGTTACTTCGAGAAACATGATGACTCAAAGGCAACTGCATCACCTGGAAGTCCCCTGGGCAACTTAGGGGCAACTGGGCCTACGCACAGCATGGATGACTCATGACGAAGTACACCACTAAAGTTCCCCGGGCAGCTACATTGCTGCAGAGTCACAAGTCCCAATCCATTGTTTATCTCTTATATGATCTCAGAGAAAGGAGGGACCTAATGAGCCTCCCCTTCTCCTCAGTCCTTCAACCACAGAATGGTAATGAACCCAATCTCATGAGTGCTGCTGTGACTCAAGACAGCTATGGATATGTCAAATGGGAAGGAAATAACTACACACACACACACACACACACGCACACACGCACGCACACACACGCACGCACGCACGCACGCGCACACGCACGCACGCACGCGCGCGCACGCACGCACGCACGCACGCAGACGCACGCACGCACGCACGCACGCACGCTCGCACACGGCAGGGGAGTAGGAAGGGAAAGGGGGATATCTGAGTTGGAATCTTGCTGAGGAGTTCAGGCTGACCTTGGCCTCACAGTCCTCCTGTGCTTAATAGTTAGCGTTCTGTATAAATCAGTTGCTGTTTATCTTCTCTCATCCTTCTTCACTACTTTTTTTGGAATAGGTGTCCTCTCCCTTTTAAGAGTTAGGAAAGGGAACTAAAAATAGGTAGTGAAATGATCACAAATAAGTTCTCAATTGGTAGAAAAGGCAGGACTCAGAGCCTGATTTTCCGGCTCACAAAGCACATTATTTCTGGTGCCCAGTGCCCAGTCCCTGCCCACCATCCCTCCCATTCCCAGCACACCATCATTGACCAGGTCCTGACTCGGATTTTCATCCATCTGTTTATCCAACAAATACTCATTGGGTTCCAGGATCTCAACTAGACACTGAGACCACAATGATGACCTAAATCCACCTAGTCCTTTCTTCATGGAGTGTACACTCCAGTATGAAAGGTAGGCGTTAATTAGATAATTCTAGAAATAAGTGTTAAACTAAAGTGAGGGTGATAAGATGCATATAGGACTTGGATGCATATACCAACATCCACTGAGAAAAATATAAAATAACAGACATTCAAAATACATAAATCCATATTCATTGTCTGTCAAGCTATAGGGAAGCTGACTTCCAAGGAGGTACATCTCAATAGATAGCTCCAGCTAACTTTATTCATGGACCTTCTTCCTGTAAAACAATGTTTTCACTAGTTGGGAGATTGTCCAACACAGCTCCAAGGACCATCAGATTTGTGCCCCATTCTTCTGAAATCCCAACAGCCCCTACTATTATGTCCTGAGCCCCTAACCTCCAGAGACCAGAAACCAAGTGAAATAGCCACCTTTGAAACATGGTATACTTTGTGGTGGTCCCTAGAGAAAACGAAGATATAATTTCATTTGATGTTGATATTGGCACATTTTTCCTTTGTAAATGTATTGAAATTCAGGGAGTCAATCTAGCCTTTGCATTTTATTCTGTCCCAGCCAGTCCCTCCAGTGATCTGACTAGACTAAGACTTTACCATAAGTCATTAACTACAAGCAGAATAGGGAAATCCTGGAAAACCAGATGCCCAGTTGCTATACTTCACATAAAATATCTGAGCAATATAGATCTTATGTGGCATATTACTGTCCACTTTTCTAGAAAATATTAAGAGGTAACTATCGGGGACTGGAGAGATGGTTCAGCAGTTAAGAGCACTGGACCTGGGTTCAATTCCCAGCATCCACATGGCAGCTCACAACTGTCTGTATAACTCCAGTTTCAGGGTATCTGATGCCCTCACACAGAAAATTAAATGTTAAAAAAAAAAAGAGAGAGAATTATCAAGGACATTATAATGGACAACATTAAAGTCATAAAGACCCCCACAAGCCTATGGAAATTAATTTTAAAAGAACACCCTTTAATAAAATCCATTGTTACATGTGGTTGAAGAGCAACTGTTTATTATGTAGAGTTTAATCACTTAAATTCCTCAACAGTTTGGCATTTAAATTTGTCACCAGTCTTGTCATCATGGTGCCCACATTTGGGAGGGTCGATACTAGCATCATTATATGGGAATTTCTGGTATTCTTTCTGGATAAGTAATAATCCATGGACTGACACTTGACCCTTGTTGGGCCAACCACATTCTGTCCTCAAATATTTGTCAGATTCTAAGTGATTTCTTCAGGTGACCTGAGAGGACAAGCAAGAAATCTATGGAGAGAGAGGGGGGGAGGGAGGGAGGGAGAGGAGAGGGAGAGGGAGAGGGAGAGGGAGAGGGAGAGGGAGAGAGAGAGAGAGCATGGAGCATGGAGAGGAAGAACATTGAGAGTAAAGGGAGAGGTGGATGGATGCATAGGAGCACAAATAGATCCCACTGGCTCTTGGTCTCTTTTCAGTTTTAAGTTCTACTCTTGTCCTACCCTGTGCCTCAAGGGACACACTGGAACCCTTACAACTAATTCTTTCCACTTTGCATAACCAAGTTTGTCTCTGTTACTTGCTACCAAGGAGTCCTACCCAAAGCACTCTTTGAAAGAACAAAATCCATCACAGGCTAGGGTAGAGGCCATTCGTTCAGTTGCCCCACAAGCGTTTGTG
Source organism: Cricetiscus sungorus (assembly GCA_030556225.1). Classification (NCBI taxonomy): domain Eukaryota; kingdom Metazoa; phylum Chordata; class Mammalia; order Rodentia; family Cricetidae; genus Cricetiscus; species Cricetiscus sungorus. The sequence continues at coordinate 14,415,177 of JANBXA010000737.1, read as the reverse complement.
GAAGGCAGACACTGAAGATGCTAAAACGGGTTAGTCACCACATTTTTCATCAAACCCCTCATGTTTACCTGATGTGTGTGTGTTGGGGAGAGAGAGAAAGACAGAGAGAGAGAGAGGAGAGAGACCGAGACAGAGACAGAGAGGAAAGACAGAGACAGAGAGAGAGAGAGAGACAGAGACAGAGAGGAAAGACAGAGACAGAGAGAGAGGAGAGAGACAGAGAGAGGAGAGAGACAGAGAGAGGAGAGAGAGACAGAGAGGAGAGACAGAAACAGAGAGAGAGAGAGAGAGAGGAGAGAGACAGAGACAGAGAGAGAGAGAGAGAGAGAGAGAGAGAGAGAGATATACAAGGCAGGTGTGCATACCACAAGCCAAGATACTGTGAAAGTTGCAGGAAGAGTGATGAGAGCATGTGAGTAACTGTCCTCCGAGCCAAGTAACCACTACCTTGGGGAGTTCAGCTGCACCTGTCTGCAAAACAATCACCCTAGCAGGGTTTTTTTTTTTTGACTGTTTATACCCCCTCATGGAGGGGTGGGAAGGGACATGAGACCTCCACACACACCTGAGTGTCCACCTGTTTGTTGTTTATTTGCCTTCTTGGCATGTGACCTTGGAGAGGGGCTAGAGTATATAGGCCCAGAAGACAACGCCGCTAAGGGGAGGCCCTCATCCCTTCTTAATAAAGGTTACCCAAGTGTGACCTGTTGAGGGTTACACCGCTGGAAGTAACCCTCTCTGTATGGAAACCAAATAAACTCATTGGTTCCCCCAGAGTGAACTTCGGGGAATTGTGTCTCACTTTGCCACTGGGACCTTAGGAGAAGGGATAGGCTTTGCTTATATCTTCCCTTGGGAAGGAATTGTAGCAACAGGATGTAATTGAGCAGTAGAGATGCAGAGTGAGGATAGAGCAGGTGATCACCCGGTACACCAGAGACAGTAGCTGGACGGTGAGCATTCAATCGAAGTGACAGATCTTCACAGTGTACAAAAGAATTAGCCCACGGCACTGCTGCTTTCCACGGGGCCTCTCGTTGAACCCAGAGCACAGCAGTTTGGCTAGACTGGCTATCCAGTGAACACCAGGGATCCCTCATCCCAACCTCTCCCCAGCCCCGCTACAGAGATTACACTTGCCACCAGTCAGCATTCAGGTGGGTTCTAGGTACCTGAACTCATCCCTTCCAGTCAGCTATCTCAATGCTGCCCAAGACTTTGCATCTTGACCAAGTATCCCCTGTGATTCTGAGGCTATGGGCCATCCTTCACACAGCAAGGCCAAGGAAAGTTCTCAGCAGGGAGCAATCATTTAAGAGACTCAGACCTGGTTAGGACAGGTTAGTCCAAAGACAGAATGGCTGTATCACGCAGAAAGTTCTGGCAAGCTTTCGTGTCACCTGCTACAACAGCATCCCCAAAACGGAGATTTTTCGCAACAAACCAGCTGGAGGTTCAGATAATCACAAGACTTCAGACATGGGCTGCATTGCCAGAGCAGATAATCATACCAAAAAGGGGAAGAGAGCCCGAAGGCATTCAAACCTCTGGGGGAATATGACTTGCGATTTATTATCATCTGAAAAGCATAAATGGTGGGAGCATTGTGATTTTTTTTTCCAGGATATAGAAAAGTTGATAGCATCAGAGTTGAGCTATCTCCTGCCAGATTCCTCTCCTAGTGCAGTCTCTATCCTCTACAGACCCAGAGGGCCCTCCTCGGCCTCCTCTATCATGCAGGTCACACATGGTTACTCAACTTAGATAGAAAGATTGCAAAAGAAGTAATGCCAGAACAATAAGCCCTCTGCACCATAAGAATGCCGTTTAGAGCAACGGACAATTATGATCCCTGGGGAAAGGCCTGGTGTCCCTGTGCTCCTGCTTGGAAAGAGCGAGGTCACAGAAATAGTGGCAGAGAGGTGGATTCCAGGGGAGTGGCTGGAACTCCAAGGCCATGGTCCTCAGCCTTTACCCTTCATCCCCATCCCGTGTGCTCCCTGGAGAGCCCTCCTTACCAAGAGCTGCGTGGCTTCTATCATTATGAGGCTGTGGCTGTCTTCAGGCAATGTCTTCGATTCTTTTTTCTTTCTTTCTTTTTACCTTATTACCAATCTGCCTTTCTGAGCAGAGGTCATGAAATGGGCAGGGGACGTCTCATCTTCGTTATAATCCACTATTCGAAACATTTCAATTAAGCTTCAGATCAGGCCCCAGAACTGAGGCCCTTTTAACGAGGGGAAGTAATGACCTCTTCTGTTGCAGGTGGCGTCTGGCACACCATCAGTTTTAATTCTTCTTGATCCTTCTGCACCCTTTGATAGCCGAGATCAAGGGTTCTCTTTCTACGCTCCGCAGCGCATTGGAGGACTTGTAGGGACTGTGCGGACATGGTTTTCATCCCCGCAGTCTCGGGGAAGCTGGTTGTCACCTGCAAGTTCTCCATGCTTGGATCAATTTACCCAAGATTAGAAGACGAACCCATGTGCTAAACCGCGAGTGTCTGCATGTGTTCCCAAGGCAAGGACACACCAGGAGGACTCTGAAGAGACAGTGGGATAAACCCTTTGCTCCTGAAAAGGAAGCAGAGAACAGGAGAACACTTGGCAGGTTAGTGGGATGCAAGGGGGAGTGTACCTAGCATCTGCAAGGAAGACTGCTCTTAGTGGCACAAGCTTCATATTGGGGTCCTGGCTCTGGGGGAATTATGTTTCCTTACCCAAAACATGGATATCTTAAGGAAAGGATGTATTGTTCCTCATTCCTTATAATAAAGGGCAAGAAGGATAGAAAATAACAGCTCTTTTTTTTTTTCATTTTCTTGTCCTTCAATCCTTGAAGCCTACTGTATACTTGGCTCATTCCTGGGCTGCCACTGAGGGGGCTGCCATGGCAAATGTTCTCTGCCTCCAGGAGTTTATCGTCAATACTGAAGGATTAGTACAAAAAAATACATAATTATGGAAATACATGTTTAAAGCAAATACCAAGTGAGCTGGAAGAGAAGTGGGCTTCTGTGTGAGGAAGAAAAGGACATCTTGGCCGGGACAAGGAAGGGCTGGCAGCTAGAACCACAGGAGTGAAGCAGGGCTAGGAAGAAGTTTCCAGAAGGTATTGTGGGTGCAGATGTCAACTACCAGTGTTCTATAAACTGTCCACACATATTCAGAGGTAACAGACTTAAGTGTTCGGGTTCCCATGGTGGATAAAATAGAGCGGAGGCAGAGATTGTCATAGGTAAGTTCCTCAGCTTCTCTGCAAGGCAGGAGACTGATAAACATACTCACCTCATGGGGTTAATCTGAGGATTAAATGAATTAGCCAGTGGTAAGGTCTCACAACTGTGCAAGGGTCTGCTACCACATAAAGGTCAAATCCACGCTCTGCTCCTGGTGGGAGCCGGAGTGTCCTCTCCTTTCCAGGTTGCATCTCCTGATTCTCCTTCCCAGAAGAAAACAGCCTTTCCCTGGGCAGGAGGGCGTGTCCTTTCAGAGCCCCTTCCATGTATTTCAGCAAGGTCCCACCTTCCACAGTGAGGCCTGTCCTCCTGCCCGGACATCAGGAACGGATCATTTCGATTCAAGAAATGGCTTCTGGTGTCTTTTCAATTCTTACACTGTTCTTTCTTGCAACCAGACGGTTTATCAGGAAGGGTATCAGCAAATACTCTGTGCTTTACTGCCGTTAGATGGCACTGGCATTGAATTGAAAAAGCCTTAAAAATAGCCATCAATCATTTGATGTACGTAGGCAGTGATCTATATTGATACGGCTGCGGCTACTATCTGAAATGGTTGTCTTTCATTTTACCCTTTATATGAGGGTTATTACAGTGCACACCACTTACCACAGGCATGGTTATTATAGACAATTGGTTATAGTGGACAAAAACTGATTTCCCAAACCAAACATATTAAATCCAATACATTTTTCATAGGCTATAACCGGCAGAAACCTTGGTTTCAGCTGACATTTTCCAGGGCTTTTAATGACCTTACTACAGGACTCCAACGAGGAAAAGGAGGGATGGCAGGTGTCAAAATGAGGCCAAGGAACACCAAAGGTTTCATTTCCAACAAAACAATTATCCAAGGGTAGGAAACTACTTTGGAGTTAATCCCTAGAGTGCCCTTGGCTCAGGTGACAAGGCGTCTGGTCTCAGTTTCTCTGCCCACCCCCACTCAGCCAGAGGCCTCGTGTGGGGAAGAAGTGATAGGCTGAAGACGTGAGAGACAGCCCAGCAGAGCCTCTTCATTGCACCAGTGGTGGTCCCTCATCCATGCAGGTCATGCACCTCTGAATGCTTTTCTGATCTTCATACACCCACACACAGAGCTCTCTTCAGCCATGCTTTAAGGGGTGTTAAACAGAGGCAAGAGGATGAACTAAATGTTTCTGTTTCTCTCACAGGAAATATGTAGAAACCGCCATCTGTTTGCTGAGTGCCACAGCCCATCTCACACGGTCCAGTCATCTCTCTTCTGAGCCTCTGCTTGTCCCCTACAGAGCTGGCTCTGCATCTCCTAGCTGTTTTGAACTGTGTAGTGTGTCTCTTTGCCTCTGTCCAAAGCCCAAGGCTAGTCTCCCTTCTGTTACCACAACCACCTTAGGGTGGGCACAGAAAGAGCTGGGCCCAGCAGTCATTCAAAGCTCAGAGCATGGACATCTCAAAGGTGTGATCTTCATGTAGTTAAGCCTTTCCCCGACTACCTTGATAAGGTTCCTCACCTTATCAAGCCTTCATTTCTGAACAACTGCAGCGACCTCTGAGACAACTTAGAGGGAACTCTCTAGAAGGTTCTAGAATGCAGCTCTCCCACATGTGATAGTACCCTCCTCTCTCCTCCAGCAGCATTAGGTTACCACTCTTTGCCATCAGTTACCTCCTGCCTATTTGCCTCTGCCCACTGCACACTCACCAAGAGATCCCTTGAGGAGGGAGGAACTAGTTCATCTCAGGATCCCAGTGCCAAGGCCACAGTAGGTGCCTGTCTAAGGTTAGCTGAATAAATCTACCAAGGTTCATTTTCCTCCCACATAGGTTTCTTTCTTTCAGCAGGGAAGTAGGGGGTGGCGGGGGACAGAATAATCTTAGTCTCTTGTCCTGTGGCTGTGATAAAACTCGCTGACTAAAGTAAGTTTGAAAGGGGCTTGCTTGTTCCAGTCCACTGTAGTGTGGAAGTCAAGGCGGCAGTTCTTGAAGCCACTGGTTACACCTTAACCACAATCCAGGGAGTGAACCAGGTGTGGTGGGATGCATCTTTAATCCCAGCATTGGAGCGGTGGAGCTCTGAGTTCCAGGCCAGCCTGGTCTACAGATTAAGTTCCAGAACAGCCAGGACCTCACAGAGAAACCCTGTATCCATAAAAAGAAGAGGAGGAGAGTGGTGAACACGTACAAAGGAAACATTATACGCTCCATGATTCCAATCAAGGGATGGTAGTGTAGTGAGAATTCTAATTGGTCTTAATAATAAAATCCCAGAGACAGGTATAGGGGTTAATACTGAAAGATCAGAGAAGCAGAGCAGCCAGCTACTAGTTCTGACCTCTACAGAATCCTCAGACCAAAGGGGCGATCCTGTCCCTATGAATTCTCAGAATGAATGCAATGAGCTCCCATCTCCTCCTGCCTTATATTCCTCTCTCCAGCCAGCCATATCACTCCTGTCTCCACTTCCTAGTGCTGGGATTAAAGGCATGTGACTCCCAAGTACTAGGATTAAAGGTAGGAGCCACCATTGCCTGGATCTGGTTCTCTTCTAGACTGGATCAATTTTGTGTAGCCCAGGAAGGGCCTTGACCTAACAAAGATGCCTCTGCCTCTGCCTCTGCCTCTGCCTCTGCCTCTGCCTCTGCCTCTGCCTCTGCCTCTGCCTCTGCCTCTGCCTCTGCCTCTGCCTCTGCCTCTGCCTCTGCCTCTGCCTCTGCCTCTGCCTCGTGTGGGATTAAAGGTGTGTGTCACCGCTGCCTGGCCCTCTGTGACTAACTAGTGGCTAGCTCCACACTCTGATCTTCAGGCAAGCTTTATTTGTTAAAGCAAAAACAAAATATCACCACATGGTAGTTTATTTATTTGCAGGGCTTAAGCACAATTCTGCCTTTCTGCTCTGAATCCCTGCTGGTTCTGCGCTTCCTCCCCAGCTTCACATGCCAGGGAGTGGCCATCCTGCTCCTGGGAAGACTCACCTGTTAGCAAGCATGAGCCCTGCCCTTCCCAGCTCTTGACTACCCTTACCTTCTGGTCAAAAGTAAGGACATGTGGGGCTGGAGAGATGGGTCAGTGGTCAAGAGCACTGCCTTCCAAAGGACCTGGGTTTGATACCCAACACCCACATAGAGACTCACAACCATCTGACTCTAGCTCCAGGAAATCCAGCTTCCTCCTCTGCCCTCCCTTAGCATTGCACACAGACATACATGAAGGCAAAATACACACACACACACACACACACACACACACACACACACACACACATAAAAAGGTAGTGACTTTTTCAAAATAAGGACAGGGCCTCGAGAAAGCAAGAGTAGGCACCAAGGCTTGCCCTGCCACCATCCTGTGCCTTAGAGATGTCCTGTTCTTTCTCCTGAACCTGTGAGATCCAGGGATAGACTACATGGGAAACTGCGGTTTCTCTCCCAAGATTTGAAGACATCACTTGTAGAGAGCCTCGTAGTGCCACGCCTTAAAGTGGCGCTGGCTTCCACCTTACACCTCCCCTAGGTTGAGCACTCTCTGGTGTAAACAAGCCCTTAATTGGTTAAGTCTGCTCAGCCTGTCTGCTTCTGCATTAGAGTAGCCTATCTGCAGGGTCCACGTGGCTCACTGGGGTTGGTTAGCTCAAGGGTATTTAAGCCTGTGCAGGGGTCCCCCAGCTCTCTCTCTCTCTCTCTCTCTCTCTCTCTCTCTCTCTCTCTCTCTCTCTCTCTCTCTCTCTCTCTCTCTCTCTCCCTCTCTCTCTCTCTCCCTCTCTCCCTCTCCCTCTCTCCCTCTCTCCCTCTCTCCCTCTCCCTCTCCCTCTCCCTCTCCCTCTCCCTCCCTCCCTCCCTCCCTCCCTCCCTCCCTCCCTCCCTCCCTTTCTTCCTCCCTTCCCCCAGCCAAAAGCAACAAGGATCCTGATTAAAACTGCATGAAGAAGATCTACCTGGAGTCGTGTCTTCCTTGCTGGCGAGGGCAGGCGCCTACAATCACTCACCCGTCTTACATTTCCTACTGGAATATTTCACTGTCCGGTTGATTCTGAGACAAAGTGACTCGTGAAAATCATTCTGACAGGATGGGAAAGTGACCGGGGCGTGGCAGTCTCTGGTCCCTGGGACTGAACACATTTTCTTAGGCTCACCGCCTAGAATCCTCACCAAAGTGCTACAAACAGCACTGCTCCTCACTTGAGAGGCCTGGAGCCTGGCCAACCCACCCACTTCCAGCCCTGCTACACAGCAGATTTCCCCAGGTGATTTGCCTGAATTTCATCCTCACAGACTGCATCCATTTTGTTTAGTGTTGTTGTGACCAAATACCTGGCAGGCAAATGGGAGAGAAAGGCTGTGTTTGGGTTAGGCTTCTGAGGAGTTCTAGCCCACTGTGGTGGGGAAGGCAGGTGTGGAAAGAGCCATCCTTCAGTACATATTAGTGGGTTACCCAGAGAAAGCCTGTCCTGAAAAAGAAAAGGAAGAAAGAAAGGAAAGAATGGTAAGAGGTGTCTGGGGACCGCACCACAGACGGCCTTCCAGCCTTCATACACAATTGTGTGCACAACAAACACACACACACATATAAATAGATCTCAGTGGTCTTCATCGAAGTAGAGTAACTGCAATTTACAAGTGTATTGTAGATCTTATAAAGAACCAGGCAAAAACTCAAAGTCTCCCAGAACACAGGGGAGGGAAATGCCTAGAGGAAGGTAAACCCCAGTGCCCTGATTTGATTGATATGCACCAAACGTGTATATCAACATCTCACTGTGAACATCTAAAATTCCACGTCAAATAAAATTTTATTTTAAAAAGGAAGCACTCGTTGCCAGGTGATGGTGGCGCCTTGAATCCCAGCCCTTGAGAGACAGAGGCAGGCAAATCTCTGTGAGTTAAAGGCCAGCATAGTCTACAGAGTGAGTTCCAGGACAACCAAGCCTACACAAAGAAACCCTGTCTCAAGAAACCTAAATAAATTAAAATGAAGGGTTCCTGAGGGTCAATGCTGAGTCCAAATCCCTGCTCTGCCCCTCACTGGCTGGAAACATGGATAGGTTGTTATGCCTCTCTGTAAGATGGGAATAATACTGGTGGTAATGTCTTCTTCATAGAGTTACTATAACAACCAAGATACTCCATGTATGCAAAGCACACAGAAGAGTGTCTCACACCTTCAGTGAGCATGAGGTGAGTGATTGGCGAGCTTCATGTCCGGGGTGAAATAATTGTACCTCTCTCACTGGGTCCTGGTGAAAAATGCAGTAGATGTTTGTAAGGTGACAAAATGTGAGAACCCCCACAAATGTAAATGTAGCACCCTATCTCCAACACCCTTTTCCCAGCTCATCTTGGCCATCCTTCCCTTACCTGAGCCCCAGCATGGGCCCATCTTCCCATTTCCTCAAGTCCTTTCCACATGAAAGCAAGCTTTCTCTGCTGGCATCACAAAGGCCTGTGTTATCCATGACTCACACATGGGGAACACGCTGTTATCACCAGTCATTGTAGCCATCTGTGTACATGCCATCTCTCCCATGAGATAAGAACTCATAGAGGGCAAGGCCTAAGCTAAAACCATGCTGCCCTTGCCCGTCTACCATCAGCACTCCATCAATATGTGTGGGTTTTACTTTATTTTGTGTGGTGTATGTGTCTATGTGTGTGTGCACGCACACTTGCTTGTCTCTGTGTGTACTCCATGTGTGCAGGTACTGAAAAGGTAAGGAGAGGGCATTGGGTATCCTGGAACTACAGTGATGAGGAGTTGTAGGTGCTGGGAACCAAGCCTGGGTCCTCTATGAGCGCACTAAGTTCTCTCCCCACCCCAGCTGAGCTTAAGCACTGAGCCTGACCTCTATGCCTGACCTCTGACCTATGAGCCTGACCTCCATGACCTCTGACTTCCAAGCCATGGTTCCAGTCCTATCTGTGAGCTTTGTAAACAAAAAAGAAGCTTGGAGGAAACTTGGATTTGACATTGATGGTTTGGTGAGAAAGTTTCAAGAGTGAAACTTGTTTAATTCATTTCTTTCTGTTGGTCTAGTTTTTTGTTGTTGTTGTTGGGGGTTTTGTGTGTGTGTGTGTATGTTTTGTTTGTTTTCCTGTTTGTTTGTGTTTTAGTAAAGTACCTTCTGGATAAAGCTTTCTGGATGACTCAGAGGGTAAAAGCACTGGCCACCATGTCTGACAATTTGACATCAATCCTGGGAACTACGTGGTAGAAGGAGAGAACAGACTCTACACATCATCCTCTGACTTCCACACGTGTGCTCATGCACACACACACACACACACACACACACACACACACACACCACCCTAAATTAATTAATTAATGTAATTTAAATTAAAAAAATCTTCCAGGCATGATGGTACATGTCTTTTATCCCAGCACTTGGGAGGCAGAGGCAAACAGGTCTCTGACTCTAAGGTCTACATAGTAAGTTCCAGACCACCCAGGGCTACATGGTGAGACCCTGTCTCAGAAGAGGCAGGGTTGACACCTCCTGGGCAAGCCACTCTGATTTTAGGGAGGCCGCCTGCTTTCTGCATGGTGTGGGGAGAGAGGCGCAGCACACAGTGTAGGCTCTGGCTGGAACCCTGGTTTTGCCCTTACATCTCTTTCTAGTCTAGCCTTCAGTCTTCCTTGACAATGTCTGGAGCAGCAGGAGCACCAACAGAGCACAATTAAACATCCAGGTTTGGAGTCAAGGGGAGAATGGGTTTGAGTGAGGCAAGTGACTAAAATCATGTTTTGTAATTGCCTGCTGTGGATTTCAGAGTCCCAGCTATCTCACTGACTTTATCCTGAAGTCATCATGAAAAACTGAGAAATACTTCATCAGATGTATCATTCAGGCTTGACCAACCTTAAGCAGTTTCCAGAAAAAGTAGCCTGCTTTTCTGGGACCTTAACTTTCCTGGTGGGTCCTTCCAAGAAAGGAGCCATGGAGAGGAGAGTCTGACCTCAGAGTTCTCACAGGCATTTGCAAAAATCAATCCTCCAAGCAAATTCCTGTAATTTGTACTCAAGGTGTTGGCGTATTGTGTTTGCCATTCCTGTCCTTGCATGAACATCTTACATACAGTAGCCCCTCCCATGAATGCAGATACTTGATGAATGAGCAAATTATTGTCCCGCTACATAGATCAAGCAGAAGTCATCTCAAAATGTGGGGTTCAATCTGCATTTGGCTACTGGTTCCTGCACCACCTGAGTCCTCTAATGGCCCATGCCAGACAGAAAAGGGACAGATTAATTCACTCTGCTCCAGTCCCACCACTGGGCTACTGAGCTCAAGACCCAAAGGGTCACCCAATATACGTGAGAGCTATGTCTAAAATTCACCCTTGAACCAGCTCTGAGTGCTGCTCTGTTCTGTTGGGGTCCCGAGCGCCTTGCAGAGGGTGCAGTGGAAAGCAGCAGAAGCTGAAGAGGAAGCTCTGGCTTGGCTTCTCAACTTGGTATAGCAGAGGTGAGCAGCAAAGTTCCTCCATGCACTAAGGCAAGTTTCGGGCAGTATTTCTTCCAAACAGCTTTCAGATGTTCTCCCTTCTGCCCCAGCCCTGGTCCAGAAATTCCAGTCCTGAGTTCAGCACATAAATCCCCTGGGGCTCAGCATGGATACCCCACCCCACTTCAGCACTCTGGAAAGGCAGAGGGGTAATTACTTAGTTGAAGAGATCAAACTCCCATTAAGCGTTTCGCCAACCGAGGGGCATGTGACTTCTTCCTTCGTACACTTGTACTTATTGACTTATTAATCCGTTATTTAAGTGTTCCATAATTTAAAAACTTCCGTGCTTTGTAAGTAGTAAGACTTTCCAGTTAAAGACAGTCATTGTCATCCCAACACCCACTATGTCCCTAATTAGCTCTATAATTAAATTTCCAACTAAAGAGAACTGAAAAAACTCTTCATTGGATAAAGTAAAATGTTCTTAATTATGATGTCGTATCTTTGATGAACAGAAGTAGAAACACATACACACACAAAGGAAATTAAATATAGATGTACCCCTCTATAAATGTCATCTTTTCCATATCAAAGATTCACACTCAAGCAATACACCAAGGTTGTGGCTTTTTTTTTTTTTTTTTTTTTAAGGAGGGTGGGTGGGAGAGAAAAAAGACAAAGAAGAAACTTTATTGGTTTAAACTTGCTTCATGAAAATAATGATATTGATTAATTTTATAGAGATTAATTCAAAAGGAATGATTCCAAAGGAGAACGACATAATGTTTAAAAACCAAACAAACAAAAACATGTAAGATGCGGTGCTTTCAATGGACTGGCTTTTGCTGCCATCTTTGTTCACATAAAAGCAGGTCGAAGGGTCTACAAGGTAAAACAGAGATTTGGAGGATCCCTGGGTATTGTGTTTTGGCAGATCTGAAGACTGTATTCTATAAAACAGCTTTCATTTTCCCCATTACATAATACAACTGAGAGAATAGAGAAGCTGGAGAGATAGCTCAGCGGGTAAAAGCACTTGCTGCTCCTCCAGAGGGCCGGGGTTCAGTTCCCAGCACCTACAGGGCATCTCACGACGAAACTCCAGTTCCAGGGGATCCAGTGCTCTCATCTGTCCTGTTTGGGTACCGGCATTCACGTGGTACACAGACACATATGAACAAAAGACTCATACACATAAAATAAATAAATCTTAAAGAGAGGAGGACGGACCGTGGAAAAGGAAAGAGGGGGGGGAGAGAGAGAGAGAAACTACTGTGAACAGTTAGCAAAGAAGCTCCTTTTTCTGTATTTACATTTCACAAAATTTACCCCTTTCCCTGAGGGTGCAGAGCCACGAGTGTGCTAATTAAGTTCACAACTGTGCACATGAAGTCAGGAAATACCGAAAGAAAACACCCAACAACTTCCTTCAGCAAACCTGAGTTGCTGGAATTGCCCGTGGCATATAATGAAGTCATACACTGTCCTGCTGTTCAAGCCTTCCAAATACCAAAGGAGCCAAGTAAATTTAGTTCTTAATTATTGGGATCTTAACTCTTTTTTCCCTTAGTCTTCTCTGCCTTCCTCAGCCCAATGCCCCTTTCAGGTCTGTGTGTGTCTGCGTTCCCATGTGTCTGTTTGAAAGTCTTGAGACCGGGTTTTATGTTATATACTTCCATTAGGGAGAGAAGAATTTAGCACAAACATTCCAGAGGAAATTCTAGTAGGGTGATGAAATTTAGTGTGGAAATTTTTATCTCAAAGAGGACAAGAGTTTGGGAAAGTTCTTACTAAGCAGCATTTTCCATAGACAAGGGCTGCTACTGTAAGCATGATGAAAGCCATATTTATAAATGTTGTGTGTGTGTGTGTGTGTGTGTGTGTGTGTGTGTGTGTGTGTGTGTGATGTGGGTGATGTGTGTCTCTCTGTGTGTATGTCTGTGTCTTTGTATTTGTCTTTGTCTGTGTGTGTCTGTATTTATGTGCGTGTTCATGTGGGTAAAAGGATGCTAGAAGACAACCTCAGTTGGTTTTTCTCAGGTACGGGTTTACTCAGTTACCTTTCTCTGAACAGGGCCTCTCACTGGCCTGCCGCCATGGCCAGGCAAACCCAGGGCTCCAACCACCTCTGCTTCGCTGGCACAGCATTGCTGGTGTATATCACAAAGCCCAGCCTTTTTACATTTAACATAATTTCTTCATTGAATCTTTGGGAATTTCACATCATGCACCCAGTTCCTCTCACCTCCCAGCCCCTCCATATCTTCTCCTCCCGCTGAAGCAGCCCCCAAAAGGAAAATTTTTTAAAAAAATCAAAACAAGCAAACAAACAAAAAGAAAAAGAAAACAACAACAAGAAAAAAAAATCTCCATCTTTCCCACCTCTCCAACACCTCTTTATTCTCCTGGTGGCATTGGGAGACACCACGGTGGCACAGTAAATCCTGTCCAACCAGCTTTACTAGCAAATGTTCATTGCAGTGAGTCACTGGTCTGGTTCAAGGCCTCTGGTTTCTGGTCACCATCATCACTGGATTCTCACCAAAACTCCTCTCAGATATCTAAGTCATGGAGATCAGTCCCGTCACGGGCCCCATCCAGCAGGTCCTAGATGGGGTGGATGTTAGGGTGGGCCAACCCCAGGGCCTGACTGGTTGTTGACCTGGTCATTCCAGGTTACCTGGGCCACCCTACCCCAGCCCTTGCCATTCATGGATGGGGATGGAAGGGCTCGTCTCTCCCGTGAGGTTCCAGGCCAGCTCTCTTACCAAAGCACAGCATCCAAAGAGAGGCAGAGTCAGATATCCAGAAAGCCCAGCTTCTTTATGTGGATTATGGGGCCTTGAACTTAGGTCTTACTACTTGCTCAGCAAACATTTTGCCCAGAAAGCCATCTCCCAATGCTGCAGTTTTGAATGTGTCCTAGGAACGAATGCTGAACTCTAGTGGGCACCTGCTAATTTAGAGTATAACGGACTACAAAGTGTCAAGAGTTTGCCTTTATTTCTTCTTCCCCCACCCACCCCAAGGTATGACTTAGTATTTTTCTGATCAAATTTAAAACCCTCAAAAAGGACACAGATGAATGCTACATTCTTAACTTGTAGCTGACACTCACAACCACAGTATCTTCTGGCCAGCACTGTCTTTCTCTAGGTTTATAAAACTGAGTGAGAATTATGACTTCTACTCCATCAAATGTGAGGGCCAAAACAATCACAGAAAATTCTGGGCCAAGCTCAAAGAGTGACAAGAAGAGAACCAAGGTCTAAGCCTGCAAACCCAACATCTGGGCTCAAAAGCATGATGTCCCTCAGGCAACACTGTCTGCGCGTGTGTCTCTGAAATGCCTTCCTCTACACAGGAGAACAATGGCACCCCTCCCGGGAGCACATGAGTCTGTCCCCTGCATCTCTGCAGCAGGGCCCCTCTCTACACAAGCCTCCCCCCCTCCCCACGTGAGCTGCAGCATGCCGTGGAAACGGGTGTGGACCCATTTTTATTTTAGCAAGGACTCAGACTCCGTTCGTCATTAATCTCCCCCTTTTGTTTCATCCCTCATCTCTTGCCAAATGACATTTCAAGTACCACTGGGCTTATTTTAAAGGACAGAGTCAGCCCTCGATTTAGGAGGAGAAATGAATAATGTGGCTGATGGACTTTTTGTTCAACCAGAGGTCTGTGTGACTGTCACCAAGGGAACCTGTTAAAGAATTCGTCCAGTGGCCTCTAAGTAGAGCCTGGAACAGTGATTCTCGCCAGTAGTAGCCTGACAGAAACCCTGGCTCCACTCCACCTAAGTTAGTAAATACGGGGTCCAGAAGCCCAGAAGCCCGTAGCTTCAGGTTTATGGACCATGAGTTGTGCGGGTGGTCTCTAGACCATACCTGAGCCAGGGAGTGTTTATTCACAACACCAAGATAATTTGCAGCACAGGATTGGGAAAGCCTGGCTTCAGGATATTGGAATGTGAAGAGGTCAGGGCCAAAAGGCTGGAATTGAGGTGCTGGAGCCTGGGGTGTCAAAGGTTACCAGCCCACTTCTTTTCCTCTGAATCTAAGGAACAACTGAGATTGCCTTGTTTTCCTGTATCCAAACGCATCTGCCAGTAAGATAAAGAGCAGCCTGGCCCCTTCGCTTCACTTCTGGTTGCAGATGTTTCTGGGTCTCTTAAAAGCAGAAGGCCTGTCCCTACCCTATCCTCCCTCCCTCCCTCCCTCCCTCCCTCCCTCCCTCCCTCCCTCCCTCCCTCCCTCCCTCCCTCCCTCTCTCCCTCTCTCCCTCTCTCTCTCTCTCTCTCTCTCTCTCTCTCTCTCTCTCTCTCTCTCTCTCTCTCTCTCTGTCGTGTGTGTGTGTGTGTGTGTGTGTGTGTGTCTTTCTCCATCTCTCTGTGTCTCCCTCTCCCTCTCTCCAAGTTCTCATTTTGTAGTCTTGGCTGGCCTCAAACTCATGAGACCCCAATGCCTCTGCCTCCCAAGAGGATTAAGATAGCTGTGTTCTGCTTCTCAGCTGTCACAATCTGATCTATACAGTGCAGTTTTCTTGCATCCCAGGCTGCATCATAACCAGTTTGAACTTTGAGAATCAAACCAGCCCAGCATAGGGTAGAACCCGAATGCAATCCCCGCCCCATCGCCGGAACTCGTAATCATCAGTTTTACTTGGTGACTGAAGACAGGGACCCATGAGATCACTCTCCCTGCCCCCATCAACTCCTACACAAGAACAGAACTCGCCAACCCTGCTTTTATTTTTATCAAACAAATAGTTAATTCTCCATGTAAAAGCACGTTAAGATGGTTTATTTTTCAGTCGGTTCGTTTGACTGGGAAACGAAGGTGTCTGTCATTCACGTTTTCTTTTGAGTTCTGTTACTTTGGTAAAGGTTCCCCCACAAGATTTGGCCCTCACTCACTGACTGCTTCTGCTGCTGCCAATTCGTTTCCAGGGCCTCCATTTTACAAAGAAAGAAAGAAATGTAATGTAATTGAATGTCTGCTCATCACAGGGTTTCTTGTGTTCGGGCCCAGGGTACTAAACATTTCTCGGGTTGAGTTGGGTCAGCTTTGAAATTTTCAGACAGCGAAACTCGAGAAGGGGCTGTATGCTCTAGTGTGCACCTCACATCCTGTTAAATATTAAGTGGATATTTAACGTGGGGTTGCTGCGCTTCCCGACTGACTTAAAGTGCACCATGTAGTTTACAAGACTATTAGTTAAACGAAGGGATTGCATGGATGCACATGCTGTTCCGAAGCCATTTGCATCAGCCCAGGGCTGCCCTTTATTTTCAGTCACATTAAAGCAACACACTGAACTGCACAGGGTAGATGGCTGCGTGTCTGCAGAGACGCTAACACCGATGAACTGGAACCGGGAAGGGGAAGGGTGGGAGAAGAGAAGAATTCGCCTGAGCAACCCGACTCCATTCCATCCCTGTTCCCTGTGTCTGGACCAAGTTTGTAATTTAACAAGATTTCACTGGGGTGTGGGAGGCGAGGCAGCTCAACCCCGTCTGTCTGGGGCCAGAGTGAGCTCCACCTGGTGGAGCTTTATTTCAGTACACAGAGTAATTGTTTAGTTCCTTTTAAGCACTAGCATTCTTGGAGTATGATGGGCAAAGTTAATTAATTAATTTATTAATAAGTAAGTAAATACATCAGACTGCTCTGTGCAGCTCTCCAGGCTGCTAACTGCACCTGTCCCATTACCCTCTACAGCTCCAGTTCAAACTGACACGGCTGTTTGAAACATAAATGGAAGGACCATCGTACTGCACAGCATCCACGCCTGGAACACTTTCCCAGACCTGGAAGGGAGAAGAAACAGATACAAGCAATTATCCCAGGGCAACACAGTTGCTGGCATTTGGGGCTGGTAGACACAGCCCTTGGCCCTGTCTGTGTCTGACACCAGTGGGGGGGGGGAAATGGGAGCTGACTGTCCCAGGAACAGTGTCAGAGGTGCCATGTGTTCCTGGCACCCCTGGGAAGAGGCACAGAAGAGGGCCCCCTCCCACACCCGCCTTAAAAAGCAGGTAGATTGACATACAGTTAGCAACTCCTTCTTCTGCCTTTAGCTCTATCCTCACCACCCAGAAAGCCTCTGTGAAAAGAGAGCACGATTTATAAAGATTCTCATTCTTTACAAAAGAAAGCTGCCCACACCTAGAGGGCTCACCCAAAAGCAATAATAGTCGGCACCACTCCCCAGACAGGCTCTCATACAGGATTCAAACACAGGCCTTTAACTCTGCACACTCCTCACGGCTCCCTCCCTGAGGGACTCTGCTCAGGTTTATTTAACAGTGACTTTAAGAACAACCAGGGATTGTACTTTGTAAGGAATGGGAAAGGTCCAGAGAGGAGAAGGGGGAGGCTGGAGAATATTGTTGGGGGAAGCAGGACTTCCACTTTAAAAAGGTAGGAGGGAGGGAGAGGAGAGAGGGAGGGAGGGAGGGAGGGAGGGAGGGAGGGAGGGAGGGAGGGAGGGAGGGAGGGAGGGAGGGAAAGGAGGGAGGGAGAGGAGAAGCAAACTGCTGCTGGAAGAGGAATCAAGACCCCAGTCCCAGCTCTTGAAGCTGCAGAAGGCAGCTCTGAAAGGCAGGGATGGAAACTAGAGGGATGCCACATTCGGGACCACGTAGCTCAGAGCTGGTCCCACAGCCTACAGCTGTACCCAAGGCGAACGGATTTCCAAGCACATCATCACCACTACTTCCTAGCTCTGTGAGCTTGCCCGAGCTATAGAACTCCTGTTCCTCAGTTTACAAAACCCTCAAAGAGAGCACTCATAGGCAATAACAGACATAGCCTTGCTGTGGGAGAATTCCACACTGAAACCTAGTGTGACAAATCCAAGTAATGTGATCGTTAGACTCGAAGCCAAGATTCATCTCATTCACTGAAAGCGCCTGAACCTCCATAATCACATGGCCACGGGAAAACACAGGACTTCCCAAGAAAGACCGCACGTTTAAGCTTAAGTCAACACCATCCAGGGGGAGAGGAGTCTGGCTTTGGCTAGGATGTCCTCCAGCCCTTATACAGCTGACCAGGCAGTCAGCACGGCTCTGCCTATATAAGACAGCCAAGGCATTGGTGTCTTATGTGCCTTAGGGCACCACTGGCTCTCTTCCAGTCCAGTCTGACCAAACTCTCCTTTATACACTTTTGAGGTCCCTGCGCCACTCTGTGACAAGGACAAAACACCTTGGTGTACACCAAGGTCAGGCACAGGCAGGTTCTCTGCCCACCTCTGTATTTCAGCCTTGTCCCATATAGATTTGAAATTCAATCTGATCTTGCTATTTATCATGTAATGCTCAAATTTATGCCTCAGCTTGTCTAAGGGATAATAATGGGAAGATATTAGTTCTCTATGTTCCTGTGAAGCTATTTCTAAAAAGGGATCCGTATTTGAATTGATGGACTAAGATCACCCTTCCCAACCAGGTGGGCACATCCAATCCACCCGAGTGCCTGAGTAGACAGAGGGAGGAAGAGTGAGTTCCCTCATGATGGTTGAACTGGTATATTTACCTCTTTCTGCCCTGAATCACAACACAGCTTCTCCACTCTGGCTGGAACTAGTTCCTTAAGCTTCCTTGCTTTTCAGGCCATAATGTGTGAAACAGAAATATCTCCCAGGCTTCCAGACCCCAGCTTCTAAACTTGCATAATCTCATGAGCCACTCTCTCTATATACATCTACACTTACGTCCTATGGATTTAGCTTCTCTGGAGAACAAGGACTAATATGGCTGGATTTAGCCCTGGTTTATTTTCTTAATTGAAAGTCAGAAGATGATGATGCTTTTGTGAGAATTGAGCTTTAACTTCCATGCCTATTTTTTTTAACGTGACTTTGCTGGTACAGCAGAGTCACTCATCCACACTCTTATCTCAGAGACAGAGAAACACTGAGCTTGAGATCAGGTCTACACTGCACCTGGGTGCCTATATTTGCCAGTAAATAGAAGCACATGGAGTTATTAATTAGCATTTATGAGTTAATTAGCATTCATAAGTAATGTCAACACAAGATGATGAACTAAGCTAGATTGTTTGGGAAGGGGAGACGAAGGATAAAACTTCTCCCTGTACTTGGATTCATATAAATGTTACTTCCCTAGAATGGGACCCCCACCTAGGAGTCAGAAGAAGTAAACACAAACATCCAGGGAAAGGCAGTAAACTCCCTGAGTCTGAGGGTGGCCTCTCCCAAGTTTCTGGTTCTCATTACTAATCTGTTTCATATTGAACGGATTTGAGACTCTGTTTAAAGAAAACATACAGTAGCAATATAACCATCCAAGGTGGCCGTATGTGAGCCTCCTCCATGAAAGCTTGAAGTTGGGGGAAAATTCCAAGACCACTGCCTCATTCCAGGAAGAAAAACTACATCCTAAAGTGAATGATAGAGATGGGTCCACAAACCTCACATTCTCTACCTCTTTTTCTACCCTATGACTCAAACAGTTGATGAAACTGGCGTTACCAGATTTGGAGTCAAGAAAGTCCACCTGAGTCCAAAGTTGCGTCTCTTAAGCAGTCATTAAGTCTACCAAGAAGGTGTTCTCAGTGTTTGGGACCCAGGCGTCACACTCACCCCTTTCCAGTCTTTTCCATCCAGCTCATGAACCTGGTCAGTTGACATCTGTGATTTGACCTCTCCTGCACAGGGCAGTCCCTGGAGAAACACTGACCTTGAGTGGGATACCCTGCACTTAAAGACTCCTACCTTATTAGAGATTAAAGGGGGCTTTGGGGAAAGGGGAGGGAATCAGCAGCTGGGTGGTTGGGGAGGCCACATGGTTAGAAAGCTGGCAATCTCTAGAGGATTATCCGTTCTCAGTTGGTCCATCTATGTGGAAATCTGACCATTTTCACCAGATCCATATAACATCTGAACTAAATTTCACAGTGGTTTTAACAGATTAAATCAAACACCTTTTAAAGCTTTTCCCACTTTCAGTCCACCCCAGGTGTTCTGCTCACCAAGGCTACTTTTGCTTGCAGTAGCCCCTTCCTGGCTCTCACATGACCAGTGTTACAGAAGAAAAAGAAGATGAAGGAGGAGGAGGAGGAGAAGGAGGAGGAGGAGGAAGAGAAGGAGGAGAAGAGGAGGAGGAGGAGAAGGAGGAGGAGGAGAAAAAGAAGAAGAAAGATTCCCCTGCTTCTGAAGGATAGCCTGCATCTCTCAATCATGATGAATAGTTTCAGAGTCAGCTTTCAGGTGCAGAGCATTACTCAAGAGTCCTTGTATGCAGAGTAGAGGTTGGTATCTTGTACTATATTAAAGCAATATCCACGAGGACCACATGGGACATGAAGGAAACCCAAGTGCTAAACCATGGTCCAGCTGCCATCATAAAGGTTCAGTAATAACACATTTCTACAAACAAACATGGTTTTCATCATAGTAGATCCATTGTAAACTGTAATAACTCACAATTGTACATTGTCTATGGTTGTTAATGGGGAAAAAAGTTAAGAAGGCAAAGATGGCCTTTATCTCTTATTTGAGTTCATCTACACCAAGTGTTGAATTGCACATGAAATTTAGCTTAAGCTTGACCACCAGCTTGTTGCAAAGTAGTTCACCATTCTGTTTGTCTCCCAAGGCATGATACCTTAGAATTCAATGCTTTCTTTAATCTTGATTTATGTGCTCTGGTTATAAGTTTGTCTTATGTGGTTATCTGCCTTCAGAAGTATCATTCAAGAGCCTTAGAGTGAAGTGATCCCAGCCAATGAGGCCTTTCCATGCATCATCAGTTTGCAGGGCCTTCTGGTTACTGTCTCAAACTGCTGGTACTCTGGAGCTCTGGGTATATGAGAAATTATCAATTTCCCTATCAATACTTTGTGAGAAATGGTCAATTTTCAACTGTATATAAAAAGCCAACTACTCATTATTAGCCATGTGGGAGAACCTATGGACAGAGAGTATCTGCCTCAAACATGACTTTGCAGCCACCAGCTTTTCTTGGTACCTGCCACAACTAAGGTTTTGGGTTGGCATATAATTGCATCACCCTTTCAACATACCAACCTTCAGGTATGGCTTTTTTCGTGTGTCATCTGTCATAAGAGGATACTCAACCTTCACAAGAAGAGGAGTTGCCACTACAAGCAGGAAAATAGAGAACCCTCATCCCTGCTAATGGCTGGCCCTGTGTCAGCCATAGAATAAACTTGTGATCCTGTCTGTCCTTGCCTTGACTCTGCTACAGCAGAGTCCACCCAAACCTTTGCTGTGCTTGGAAAAGCCCTCCATCCAGAGCTCCTTTTGTCACCACAAGGTAAGCTCAGCCATTGACTCTCACAAACTGTCCCCTCCTGTCTTTCTCCCCAAATATATCACACCTCTCTATCATCACATCTACCTTTGTGTGATATGGGGTGTCGCTCTGTGAATATGGGTTGCTCTCATTGGTTGATAAATAAAGCTGCTTCGGCCTATGGCAAGGCAGGACAGAGCCATGTGGGAAATGCAAGCAGAGATACAGGAGAAGAGTGGAGTCTACAAAGCGCCAGCAGCCACCCAAGGAGCAACATGGCAGAGCACCACCAGTAAACCGGGGCCACGTGACAACACACAGATTAATAGAGATGGGTTAATTTAAACGTAAGAGCTAGCTAGTAATAAGCCTGAGCCATCGATCAAACGTTTATAATTAATATTAAGTCTCTGGGTGATTATTTAGAAATGACTGTGGGACCAGGCAGGATAGAAAAGCCTCTGGTTACATTGTGTTTAGTTATAGTCTGACTAAATATCTTTTTTTTAACACCAAATTCTGACTCTCCTAAAAACAGGAGAAAAAGGTCTTAATTCTCTTAATCATTTTTGTATTTCCTATACCAAAGACAGAAACCTACCACACAGTAGCTGCTTTAAATGTGCAGTAGATAATAGCCCTCCAACAGTGTGAAAGGGCTGTGAGGAGACAATAAATGCCACCCAACAGTCTAATCTGGTAGACTGCAAGTGGGAATGCTGAGTTAGTACCAAATAGCTAGGTAGCGGGGAAAACAATGATGACAAGCCACTAAGACTAGCAACCTCTGTCTGCCTGACTCAAGCCCTGTGGTCGCAGCCTCCAACTGCGGCGGAGCCAGCCTGATTTGCACCTAGCTTCAAGGCTGAGATCATCATTTTGTCTTCTGATGACAATTTCACCTGCAATCAGAATCTCTTCTAGTCTGGGTAGCTTGCCTGGTGGACCTATTCATACCCAATGTCCTGTCTTTGAGAGGTTGAACTCCCAAACCTCTTCTCAGAGGGTCGTGTGAGTGGTGAACACAGGTGTGACCAACCTCAGGGGGTAAAAGCAGCTCTACTTCTTCTTGGTCCGGGCCAAATACCACTGCTAAGATAATGATCCCGTAACACTTGACCGGTAGCCTAGCTTAGAGTGCAATTGGAACTCCGGTGCATCTCTTTGCAATCCAAGACCTCGAAGTCTGATAATAAGAAGAACTGGTCTCTGGTCTGGCTGCCTGGAGAGGAAACATGTGAGAGGTTGAGGCCTTTGCATTGCGAGACAGAGGCCTCCACATTTTCTTCAAGCAAAAGCAGCATGACGTTTGTGGTTAACAGAGAAGACTGGCCAACTTGTGTAGGTCCGGAGAGGGTGAGGATACCTCCATTTAGTATGTCTCAAGGCCTTGCTCTTTTTCCCTCAGAACCTGGCCTGGCAAAAATAGTACACTCACCTAGGCTGAGCATTCAAATTCCTCTGGAACACTGTCTACCGTAGAATGTCTCTGGCTCAACTGTCTTAATGTCTAATTTTTCTGCCTCCTAATTATAAAAGATCGGGCTTGCTTTGTATTTAATCAGTAAGGCCTTCTGGTTTTCATACTAATTGCTAAATTAATTACCTCTTTTTCCAAAGCATTTATTGCCCCCCCCCCAGTAATAGCCATCCAGTACTATTGTCCTATTTCGTAGATGCTGGATACATTCACCAAGCAGCATACCATTCCAGCTTGGCATTAATCTGCCTCTGTCCCTCGCACCTCCAGAGATGTGGTCCTCATAGCTCATGGCCGGCAAGTATGCCCCCTCCAGATTCCATCTTCACAGCACCTTGCTCAGACTATGCCTGTACCAACTCTTTAGCTTGGCTTCCCTGAGATGCTGCAGACTTTGAATCAGATATTTGTGTACAAGAAAGTTATTAGTGCGTCCTCTTAGGGACCGAGCTCCGTAGAAGGGAAAACAAGAAGGAACCCCCGGTAGGGCTACGCAAGAAGTTCAGCCCTGACAAAGTAGGACAAAGGCCTCAGCTAAACTCACCACGAGCTCTGAACCGGGTTTGAACTTGGCAGTTGCCCCAAGCCTGGGTTTGGGGGGACAGATCTTCACACCTCGCCAACACCAGTTTGGGGAGACAAGCTGTCCCAGCAGAGGTGGTGAGGCATCAACCGAAGAGGCCTCTCCGAAGACAATTAGCAGAGAGGACAGGCAGGTGAGGCTGCCAGCCAGTGGTTCAGACAGCACTTGCAGCAGCAAGCCCTTCATTGCCAACATGGGATTAGGGTGGCACAAAGCAGGGAATCCTGAAGAAGCCAGCGCTGGCTTTTGGTTACTGGATGACCTTGGGTAAATCAGACATGTTCTCAAGGCCTGAGCTTCCTTATCTGTAAATGGAAATGGGAGGGGAAAGGCCCACCTCATGGGGTTGTCATGGAGATTAAATGGAATAATAATGCAATGCACCTTAATACAGAGCGTTGTACATAATAAGCACTGTAGCCTCTTTTAGCTGTAAGAAGCTTAGGGCTTATATGGGAAGCTAAGACTAAATTATAGAGTACAATGAAAGAATTCCTAAATTGTGGGCATTAGGAGCTTAGATGCAGTGAAAATCAAGGAAGCAACGGAGGGTTTCAAAGAGGGGAAAGATGCAGCAGCAGAAGTCTGCTAGGTGAGAGATTACCTGGAGCAAAGGCCCCAGGAACAACAACATGGTGTTGGCAGGGTCATGAGGCTGTTGCCCCGGAGGCCACCGAGTGTCTGATCCAGAACTGGAAGTTTGGAGATCCATACAGGAGGTCCTCTGGAGACTGCAGCAGTCGGAAGAGCTTCCTGAGAAATGACAATTTGACAGGAAAGGGAGAAAGAGGAGGAAAGTGAGGGATGGGAGAAGGAGATGAAAAGGACAGAGCAGAGAGAAATGAGACTAGAGGAAAAGCTGAGAACAAATTGGAGATTAAAAGCCAATCCGGAGAGTGGGGCATTGTAGCTTATGCGCATAGTCCCAACACCGGGGAGGCAGAAGCAAAGGGATCCACTGAAAATTCTTAGCCAGTTTGATCTAAATACCAAACTTCAGGCTAGACTGGGCAACACAATGAGACTTTGTCTCAAAACAAAACAAAACAAACAAACAAACAGAAGATAGGGTCAGTGAAATGGCTTAGTGGGTGAGGGTGCTTGCAACCAAGCCAAGTAGCCTGAGTTCAGTCCCCATAACCCACATGGTAGAGGAAAGGACTATCTCCAGCAAATCGTCCTCTCTCCTCCACATGTGCGCTCACACATGCACACACACACACACACACACACACTTTTAAATGAAAATAAATAAATAAGCCAGTGCAGAGAGCACAGAAGCAGACAAGGGAGAACATTATGGAATGGTGATATTTCAGAAGCTCTGCTCCCAAGGCTGGATTACTCTTGGGGGAGCAGCATGTGTCTACTTACTAAGAAGCCAGTGTGGGGTTTCTTTTTTATTATTAATATAAATAGTCCCAAATTAATGACCCTTCCCAAAATGCCTACTTCTCTAACAGGTGTGATATTCTACCATCTGCCCAACAAAAGAATCTAAATGTCACTAACTTCATAAAAAAAAAAAGAAAGGAAGGAAGGAAGGAAGGAAGGAAGGAAGGAAGGAAGGGAGCAGTGTAACGGGCAGCTTGGGCCCCTGGTTGATTCCTGTGATACCTAATAGTTTGTGCTTGTGTAGCACATGGGGCACAAGCTACGTTATAAGTGTTAATGTCTGTTTCCCACAGCCACCCCAATAGACAGGAGGGACGGCATTCCCTCTTCAACCGACCCACTCACTCAGCAAATATTTATTGGTTCCTACATGCTGGGCATTGAAACTATGTGGAGTCTGGCTACATGAAGTGTGATTCATACTTTTGGGGAGCCCACTCTCTGAGCTAATCCAAGAACCCCCCAAGAGTAGGCACTACAGCCTTTCCTCCCCAAAGTCCTAGCGTATCGCCAAGAGGAGCAGCTTTAAAAATGTATATAGACGTTTAAAAAGGATTAAATCAGCTATAAGTCTGTGCTGCTGTTATTACAGAAGTTCCCAGTGAGCCATCACTGGCTAAGGGCCTCGCTTCCTGGGGAAACCCCTAATCTAACTCCGAGTCTGCTCTTCTGAAAGATAAAGCATGCACTCATCCTCCGAACACTGTGAATTATGCAATTTCCGCAGCACTTTGCATTTATTGGAAACAAGGTTGGGGCTGAGCCTGGGCCCCACACTAAGATCTGCTTTTTCCTTAAAGACTTTTGGCTTCCATGTAGATTTTTATATTGAGCAGGAAAAAAAATAATAATAATAGAATTCAGGATCTAGAAATCACTCCAAGTCAATATCGTCCTGCTAGTGTGGGTTGGGTGTGGGAAAGTTCTGTTTGGCAGTCCCAGAGCCCTGACTGCTGGAATATCAAACAGCCAGCCATGAAAGAGAAACAAATTAGATGTTCATCATTTCTCTGACTCAGGCCTCAGAATCTCACTGTGTGGGTGAGACCACACTCCAGACAGCGTGCAGGTGGATGATCAATCACCTCTCAGGACCCCCACCCAAAAAAACAAATCTGTCAGGCTTCACAGGCAAAGTCTCAGGGAGCTTGAAGGAAGATGCCCCAAGTCTACACCCAGATACTGTACTATCCTGCCCTGCTCCCGAAACACACCCCAGTGTAGGCACCATTAGAAAGCTAGGTTGCTCGCTCATGGAAGGCATCTTCTGCTGTCACAACAAAGGCCCAGTCCCAGAATTAAGGCAAGCCCCAGGACTGGAATGACACCAAAAAGGTCCAGAAACTCAGGCCTGAACCTGTTCCTTACAACAGACAATCCATTTTGACAAATGTCAAAAATCAGACTCATGACAATGGCCAAGCCAGAGAGCACACTAAACAAGTCACTGGCCCATTTCAATTGCCGCAGTAATAATTTCTTTCGTGTTTGGTCCCTAGCGTGGCTCAATGACTACACGCTCTCCCTCTCTCTGAAGAGCTTCAGATGGATGACGTTAAAACGATAACTCTGAGGCGGATGGCCTGAAAAGAGGACTTGGCTTTCTTTCTTTGAAAAAAAAATATGGCTCGTATTCCTTGACTGAATGTCACAAGGAAAAAACACCTCAGAGTTTTCCCCTTTTCCTTTTCTCACAGGAGGTTGGCAGAGCCGGTCCACCACCACCACAGTTGTACATGAAAGTTAATATTTCCAAGGCCCTGCATGGGACACCTTTCCCGGAATTCATGTTCTCCATGGGAAACTGAAATAGCACACAAGAGTTACCCTAAGTAGATTTAAATAATTAAATTCAAAAATTCTCAAACCACTTGCTGTTTCAAATTTATTTCTTTAATAACAACTCAGCCTCAGCAACAGACTGGATTAAGATTTCATTTATTCGAAATTTAAGGTGTATCCAGCTCTGGGTGTTGTTTTTAAGTATTTAAGGGGAAATTTGTGCTTGGTGAAAATGAAGAGACGGCAGCATTATAAATTCATTTCCTCTGTTAGAAGCAGGGCCTCGCCTGCACACTGCAGCTGTTCTGGGTGGCTGGCCTGACCGGCTGGAGGGGGCACAGAAAGCAGGAGACCCTTTGTTTACCCAATGGGAAAGACTGGCCAGCCCCACACCCTCTGCAAAAACTGTTTCCTCAGTGGCGCCAGGCAGTTGGGCAGGATCATCGGGGTGGTTTTCATGTGGCAGGGCAAGGCATCCTCTGGGATTCCAGGGCAACTTCTAAAGATCCATTTCCACAGTGACCTCAAACCATGCTCTGCCCCAGACCCCAAAGGCAGAGGCCACTGTGTGCTGAGCAGAGTTCACTGACCTCTGGAACAACCCTTCCTTCCAGCGCATTCGGCAAAGCAGAACACGACTGAGAAAGCAGGTGTTACATCGCAGGTAACAGCCCATGGTACTTACTATACACTCTAACAGTTTTACAAACAAGTGAGTTCCTTATACATTCATCGCCACCCCCAGGCATTCATATTCTTTTTAAGTACAGAAACCTTAATTAGATTTTGACCACAGACCCGGATTTGACTTACCCTGACAGGGTTTCCATTAGTGTAATCTGTGGGGGAATTCAGTGCTTTAACATCTGTGTGCCTGAGGCCTATCTCACATTTACTGCAAAACTCTGAAAAGCCTCCCTTGTATGGCTCTCCGTCTCCTCCGCTCCCAATTTCACAGAAGTCATTTCAGCACCAAACAGTAATTAGCAAAGGGATGGGCCTCAGCTGACATGAATGCAATTTATTGTTTTCCACGAGGCCCTGAACCGAGCAAACAAAGAACACAGTCTAGCTGTCTGGCATTTTATTAACTTGTATTGTGTGGTGCACCTTACTAAAGGGAGCTCTCCGGGAAAGACCCAGCAGTTTGTGTGTGGCAACAAGCAGACTCGGGGAGAATGTTAATTCCAGTTCAATTAGGCAAGTTTTGTGGTACCTCAGCCTGCAACCCGGGACAGCCACTTTTATAATGATCTTCCCTACTAACTTTATCATCACCAGGCTTTTGCATAAATGCAACCTTTCATCTTTAAAATGCCAACACTTTTTCAATTTTGGCAACCGTACAGCACTGCTAATTATTTGCTCATTATGTGTGGTTAACTGATGAATCATTAATAAATGAATGAATGGCTAATATATTTTTATGGTAATTGGAGATATAACTGATTGCAGACTTCCTTAGCTTCTCAAAATGGCACTGAGCGAGCAGCGCCTGCCTAATTGTTTACAGATGATACTCACACACTGCCCCAGCCTTTCCCACAATTGTGGTTTATCGCTGGCAAACCCTCATTGGCCCAGCGTATCAGTTTGCTTCGGATCAGTCTGGGCAGAGGGAAGTGGGTGGCAAAATGACCATGCTTCCTTCATTGTGTTCTGTCACCTGGTCTATGGATGGGCTGCCGGGCCATTTGCTACCAACTGGAAGGCCATGCCTAGACTGTATTTGCTTGGGCATTGGCAAGGACACAGCCATTATGCTGCTGTGGACACTTCTAATCAGCAATACATAAAGAGTGGCATTCAAACATCCACACATCCAACCACTGCTTGTCTTACTCACTACACAATGGGGTAGTGGCCAGTGGCCTCGCAGCCCAGCATCTCTGTGGTTGAGGACTTTAAGCACAGCCTTGAGCAAAAGCCAGAGAACCAACTGCAGCTCCTGGGCTCTGGGCTCTGACTCACCCACCGTTCTGTGACTGGTCTACAGGCTCCGGGACGAACCACTGCATTACCAAAATTATATCCGTCATGCTGCCAGTCAGTCAGCACCTAGAGTTTAAAACAAAGAGTCTGTATTTGTTGACAACTCCTGAGAAAATGAAAGATTATAGAATACTAGCCAAATAAGGCTTGTTTAGCCTCAAGCAAACAGACAGAAGATCGAGTTAAAAATGCAAAGGAGATTACCAATTCTTAATTATAATTATTTAACCAGGTGGGTAGTTTCTCCTAATGAACATTTCCATGAAAACAGAATAACTAATGGCAGTCTTAAAGAAGCCTTTGTCTTTGCATGTACTAATGACCACATTTATAAATATGCAGCAAGGCCCCCGTGTACATTGCTAATGATAAGTAATTAGGCACCAAGCGTGGGAAGCCAGTGGAAAGGGTCACGGTAACGCAAGAGAGGAAATTAAAAATGCAATAAAAATAAGTTGCCTAGGAAAGATTAAATAAACTTGTGGCCTCTCCTCCTCCCAGAAAGAAAAGAATGATTTCCCCACTCTCAGGAACCCTGTGTCAAGGCCACTCGACAGCTCCATGTGTCCCTTCTCATCCTCGGCTTCCCAATTACACTCTGACAGGTTTTCAGACAGTGAATCCCTCCATAACCAGCCCTGACAGACACAGTGGGTCCTCAGTAAAGATGGCTGAATACATGACTGAAATGTTCATGATGGATCATCTCTAAACCAAGTGACTGTCGTCAAAGAACCTTTTGAGTAGCCCTCGATCCACGGAGCCCTGCCACCCCCAAGCACTTGGAGCCATTGAAAGACATCAACCCTGCCTCTCACGCAGCTTCAGAGAACGCCATCCATTCAGCCTCTCTTCAATGCATCATCCCCAAACAGAGCATGAATCTGAGGCACTAAGAGGGAAAAAAAAAATGGACTTTACAAAAAAATTATAAAATTGGTTGTAGGACTTCTGTCTGGGGGCCGAATTGGAACCCCGGCATTTCCTTCAAGCATTAAAGACACCAAATGAGTAAGTGGCCTTCTTGGCAGAAGAAAAGAGGCTTACATTTGGATCTCCAAAGCTCTTAAATAAGGGCAATTTTGACTCTTTTTTAAAGTGTCTTCGTAAAGCTCCCAAGCCACTGAGGATTTTTTTTTTCTTCTTACAAACATTTTAGACTCCTTGATCTCAAGCCTCTCAAGACCTCGCATTCCCTAACTGTTCTGCCTGGTTAATCCCGTGGTGGAGGGATCTTCTCTGAGGCTGCATCCTCGGGTTAATAAGGAGTCATCAGCAGCTCGCAAACATCCAAACTTCGGTGGGTGCTTGGAGGGGGGATGTTTTTTTCTTCTCTCTCTCTCTCTCTCTCTCTCTCTCTCTCTCTCTCTCTCTCTCTCTCTCTCTCTCTCCCTCCCTCCCTCCCTCCCTCCCTCCCTCCCTCCCTTCCTCCCTCCTCCTTTCTCAACAAGTTCTAAGGCAAAAATCCAGGGCTTGGCTGTTTCTGTCTTAAGATTCCTTGTAAAAGCAAGGACTCGTTTTTTTTTTTTTTTCCGGTTACATAAAATCTTCAACAAGGCCACACTTCTTTTGTTATCAGCACAAAGCCGACTGCTCTCTGGGAAAGGCCATTTAGTACCTGACATTCCAGCAACCTGGAAGACCAGAGGACTCATCCTTCACCAACTGGGTGCGCAAGGCCCTGGCCTGCCCAGAGCAGAGCCGCGCTCCCCTCCCAACCATGCAGCCCGGCCAAGGGCCACTGTGCGAGCTTATCCTGACCCCCAGTGGCCGGCAGTGACATCCCTCCGGCCCACGGCGCGTTCCCTTGGGCCCAGCACCGCCCTAAGGCTCCGTAGATCACGGCTTTAATTGACAATTAAAACAAACTCCGGTTCTCACAGGCATCAGCCGAGTGAAATTTCGCAACTTGGAAGTTTCACAATTCAATTCCCTTGAAGCAAAACCGACAGTTTCCCTGAGGTTTCACGCACACCTCGCCATTTGTTGTTTAACCTCCCCA